>SOZI01000006.1:136363-165088 GCA_006352295.1 Rhodotorula diobovata | reverse complement strand
CCCCTTGGGTCCCTCAACTCATCCCCCTCCCGCCTCGACCCACCCCTCCCGCGCCGCGCACTCGCGCGCACAGGCACTCACGTAGTGCCATGGCCCACGACCCGGCATCCCTCGGCGATCTCACGGCCCTCCTCGGGTCCACGAGTGCCACGGCCGTCTCGATCCCCTCTGCCGACTCGCTCGTGCACGCCCTCGCCGCTCGCTACCGCCTCGACCTCACCAGCACCTACTGCGGCTCGTCCACACTCGTCTCCCTCAACCCCAACGAGGCCAAGGCAGACGTATCCGAGGCGTCAAAGGCAGAGTACGAGGAGCGCGCCTACCGCCGCCGCACGAGCGCAGGCGGCGATGCCGTCCACCCGCACCCGTACGACCTCGCGTGCCGCGTCTACTACACCCTGAGGAGGACAGGAGAGAGCCAGTCGATCGTATACAGGTGCGCCACCTTGCCCTCCACGCGAAGAACCTCGCCATCACGCGCGCGCGAGCCTCCGACGTTGACCTCTCGCGCTCGCACCTCGCAGCGGTGCGTCCGGCGCAGGAGCATCGAGTCAGCAGCAGCTCGTCATCGCACAGCTGCTCCGCCTGTCGACCTCGGGCAAGAAAGACACGCGCATCGCCGAGCAAGTCCAGGCCCTCCAGACGCTCCTCACCTCGTTTGGCTCGGCAAAGTCGGCCACCAACCCCAACGCGACCCGCTTCTCGTCTCTCATCGAGCTCCACGTTGCGGGTTCGGGCCGGCTCGCTGGCGCCAAGGCCCTCGCGTACGGCCTCGACCGCACCCGCTTCGCCAAGCTCGGCAAGGAGGAGCGCACCTTCCACGCCTTCTACCAGCTCGTCGCCGGCGCGACTCGCGAGGAGCGTGATGAACTCGGTCTCCTCGACGATGCTGCCGACTACCGGCTCTTCACCAAGTCGGGCTGCTACCGCCTGCCGCCGGGCGTCCCCAACGCCGACGACTCGATCGCATTCGACGAGGTGCGCGCCGCGTTCAAGGTGCTCGGCTTCAAGCCCCGCCACGTCGCGTCCATCCTGCGCCTCCTCGCCGCCATCCTGGCGCTCGGCAACCTCGACTTTGCCGAGCACCCCGAGGACCCGTACGACTTCCAGTCGGACCCGGCATGGGTCACGAACCGCGACGTCCTCGACCACGCCGCGTCGCTTCTGGGTGTCGCAAGCGACGACCTCGAGCGCGCGCTGACGAACCGCGTCCGGTGGGTCCGCAAGGAGATGACGGCGTCGATCCTGCGCGCCGAGGGGGCCGACCAGCAGCGCGACAGCCTCATGGCGGCGCTCTACTCGATCCTGTTTGCGTTCGTCGTCGAGACGGCCAACCACAAGCTGTTCCCCGGCGACGAGGCGATCGCGACGCTCCAGCGCCAAGGCGGCGCGTCCATCCTCCACTTCAACTCGCCCGGGTTCGCCAACCACTCGCCGTCGCGCCCCGGGTCGCGGTCGTCGCTCCTCGTGCGCGCCCTCGACGGCTTTGACGACTTTGTGCACAACTACCAGGTCGAGCTCCAGCGGTACTGGGGGACCGAGCAAGCCTTTGACGGCGACGCCGGCATCGCCGCCCGTGCCCAGGAGGACGGCGTTCGCATCGGCGACGTCCTGCCCTCTGACGACGGCACAGCACGCATCGAGCTCCTCCGCGGCGGCCGCCTCGGCGGCAAGGCCGACCGCAAGCCCGGCGGAATAGTCGGCGGCCTCGCCAAGACGGTCGCGAGCCTGCGCAAGGGCGCGCAGCCGCACGAGGCCAACGACGAGCTCCTCGCGGGCATGCGCGACCACTTTGGCACGCACGGAAGCTTTGTCGCGCACCCGGGTGGACCGGGAGCGCGCACGTCGTTCGCCGTGACGCACTACGGGCACCAGACGGTGACGTACGATGGGCACGGCTTTGTCGAGACGGACGCCGACGCGCTCGACCCCGAGTTTGTCGCGCTCCTGCGCAACGCGGCCGACCCGTTCGTCGCCAAGCTCGTCAGCGGGCCGAGCCTCGCGGCAGAGGTGCACCCGCTCGACGACAACACGATCGTCGCGGCCCAGGTGTCGAGCATGCCGCTGCGCCAGCCCAGCACGGTCAAGGTGTCGCGCGCGTTCGTCGAGACGGAGAAGGACGGCGCAGGCGAGCGCGGCGACGACTACACGGCGCCGCTGCTCGACCCGCTCGCGATCCACCCCGTCTCGGCGCAGGTCAACGCGACGGCGGCGCACCTCCTCGGGTCGATCCTCGCCCGCACGCAGCAGTGGTCCGTCCTCGCCATCCTGCCCAACACGACGGGCGCGTCTGCGCAGATCGACGCGCGCCTTGTCAAAGCCCAGGTCGCCGCCCTGCAGCTCCCCGAGCTCGCCGCGCGGCGCAACCGCGTCGACTGGACGTACGACGCCGAGCTGGCCGACTTCCTCCTGCGGCACGGCGTCGGCGTCGGCGCGACCGAGAGCACGCACGACGCGGCCGACGCCTTCCTGCGCGACTTTGGCCTGTCGAGCGCGAGGGGGGACTACGCCCTCGGCAATGCGCGCGTGTGGCTGTGCTACCGCGCGTTCAAGGCGCTCGAGGACCGCCTGAGGCAGCACGAGCCGCCCGAGCACCGCGAGGCGGCGCTCGCTGCTGCGCGCGAGGCCGGCGCGGGCGGCGGCGTGCGCTCGGTTCCGCCGCTGACGGTGCGCACCACCGGGGACGACGACGAGAAGGAGTACGACGGCGACGATGCGGCCGTGCCGGGCTCGCCGGGCATGCTCGGGTACATGCCTGACCTCGGACCGAGCAGGAGCACCGTCAACGTCGGGTACGCCGAGGGCGGCGACCGTGGCGGCGGCGACGCGGGCGAAAGCGTCGAAGACTTGCTGTACAACGGCGCGGCGCCGGGCACGACGGCGACAACCACGCCGGGGTATGTCCCCTACACGCCGACTGGCCTCGGGGCGACCAACGCATTCGACACGGTGCGGTCGGGCCTCGGCGGGTACGGCTCGCAGCCGTCGCTCCAGCCTCCGACGGCGCCCTACATGCGTCACGGCGGGAGCGGGTACGGCAGCGGTGCGTTCGGGTACGCCGGCGGAGGAGGCGGGATGGGCCACGGAGCGAGCGAGAGCCAGATCTGGGGCAACGACAAGGCGACGCCCGCGGGCTTTGGCGCCCCTCCGCCCGGTGCGCTTGGCGGTGGAGGGACGGGAGGCGGGTATGGCAACGGCGGTGGGGGCAAGGAGGGCGTGCTCGACCGCGATGGCAACCCGCAGGAGGGCGAGGGCAAGGCCATCGAGGAGGTGCCGACCAGTCGCGCCCGCCGGATCTGGGTCGGCCTCGTGTGGGCCTTGACGTGGTGGGTGCCGACGCCGGCGCTGACCTACATTGGGCGCATGAAGCGCCACGACGTGCGCATGGCCTGGCGCGAAAAGGTGCACTTGCGCCGCCGCTGTCTCGCTCGTACGTCGATCACACGGCTGACATCCTTCGACACCCACCCCGCAGCTCGCGCTCTGCATGCTCATCTTCTTCTTCTGCGGCGTCGTCATCTTCTGTGCGTTGACGTCCGCTCGGCGCACGCTCGCTCACTCGACTGACACTGACGACGGGCGTCTTCCGCGCTCAACAGACATCATCATCTTTGGCAAAATCATCTGTCCCGACTACGACAAGGCTTGGAACGAACAAGAACTCGGCTACCACTCTGGCTCGACTGACTACTGGGTCGCCGTCCGAGGCAACGTCTACGACCTGACAAAGTTCTACAAGATCCAGTGCGCCCCCTCTTTCGAGCAACCCCTACAAGTCTCCCTCCCTGACACGCCCGCGCAAACAGGCACTCGGACATCGACGGTCAGGACGTCACGTCCGAGGACATGCTGACGCTCGGCGGCCTCGACCTGACCAACTACTTCCCGATGTGCGTCTCTCTCTCTCTCTCGCGCCGTACCATTCTGCTCGATCCAGGAGGCCGCACTGACCCGCATCGTCTCACAGCCCGCTCACGCAAGCGTGCCCGACGCTCGTCACCGACGAAAGCCTCTCGCTCCAGTACGAGGTGCGCTTCCCGTGCCGTGCTCCGCTCGTGCTGCGCCCCACACACGCAAGACTGACCTCTGCGCCCTACGCATGCAGAACTTTACGGCCGAGGTCCCGACGGCGGTGCACACGTCTGGGTCGCAGCAGTCCAACACGGGCTCTGCGCTGCACAGCGAGACGTGGTACTTTGACACGTTCCTGCCCAAGATGCGCAACTACCACAAGGGCCCGCTCGTGTGGTCGACGGGCAAGGTCAAGAGCGAGGCGGCCGATGCCGGGCGGCAGTGGGCCATCGTCAACGGCAGCATCTACGACCTGACCGACTACTTCTACACTGTGCGCCTGCTTGCGTTTCCCGCCCCTCCCTGCACCGTCACTGACTTTGAGTGCCCTCCCGCGTGCATGCGGCAGATCAACTTGCTCCGCGACGACTCGTACGAGTTCCTCGACTCGGACCTGGCCAACCTGTGGGAGGCGCAGCCCGGCGGCGACCTGACGAGCACGATCAAGGACCTCGGCCTCGACTGGGACGTGCTCGAGATCAACATGGCCTGCATCCAGACACTGTTTTACAAGGGCGAGACCGACTTCCGCAAGTCGGCACGGTGCCAGTTCCAGCCCAACATGCTCCTCGCGTTCGGCGTCCTCATCATGGCCACCATCCTCACAAAGTTCCTCGCCGCGCTCCAGTTTGGCTCGAAGCGCATGCCCGAGCAGCGCGACAAGTTTGTCATCTGTGCGTCTCATCCCTCGCTTCGGTTGCCCCCCTCGAGTGCCTGCTGACCCTCGTCCCGAAACGGCGCACAGGCCAAGTGCCGTGCTACACCGAGGGCGAAGAGTCGCTCAAGAAGACGATCGACTCGCTCGCGACGCTCAACTACGACGACAAGCGCAAGCTCATCTTCGTTATCTGCGACGGCATGATCGTCGGTGCCGGCAACGATCGCCCGACGCCTCGCATCGTGCTCGACATCCTCGGGGTGGACCAGACGGTCGAGCCCGACCCGCTCATGTACAAGGCCGTCGCCGAGGGCTCCAAGCAGCTCAACTACGGAAAAGTGTGGAGTGGCCTGTATGAGGTCGAGGGCCGTGAGTCGCCCGCTCCTTTCTCGCCCTCCGTCTCGACGCACGCGCTCACTCTCACTCTCACTCTCGCTCGCACAGACGTCGTCCCCTACATCGTCGTTGCCAAGGTCGGTCGCCCGTCCGAGCGCTCGCGCCCTGGCAACCGCGGCAAGCGCGACTCGCAGATCCTCGCCATGCGCTGGCTCAACCGCGTCCACTTCGACTCGGAAATGTTCCCGCTCGAGCTCGAGATGTACCACCAGGTCAAGAACGTCATTGGAGTGGACCCACAGCTGTACGAGGTGCGTCTTGACTCCCCTCACTCTCTGTCCTGCCGCTTGTGGGCACCAGGCTGACTTCTGCTCTCCCGTCGCTCACGCAGTTCATGTTTGTCATCGACGCAGACACTTCCGTCGCGCCCGACTCGCTCAACCGCCTCGTCGCCGCCGCTGCGGACGACTCTCAGATCATCGGCATCTGCGGCGAGACGAGGCTCGAGAACGAGCAAAAGTCGTGGTGGACCATGATCCAGGGTGCGGCCTCTCCTCTCTTTGCTGCGCTGACTCGCTCCAGTGCTGACGCTCCTCGCCGACGCCGACTCCAGTCTACGAGTACTTCATTTCGCACCACATGGCAAAGGCGTTCGAGAGTCTGTTCGGCTCTGTCACCTGCTTGCCCGGCTGGTGCGTCCACGTCCTCTAGCTCTCGTGACCCACAGGCTCACACATTCATGCCCCGCAGCTTCACGATGTACCGCATCCGGTCGGCCGACAAGGGCAAGCCGCTTGTCGTCAGCTCGCTCATCATCGACGACTACTCGGACGGCAACCTCGACACGCTGCACAAGAAGAACCTGCTCGCGCTCGGCGAGGACCGGTACTTAACGACGCTCATCCTCAAGCACTTCCCGACGTACAAGACCAAGTTCATCCAGGACGCGCATGCCATGACGGTCGCGCCGCACTCGTGGAGCATCCTCCTGTCGCAGCGTCGCCGCTGGATCAACTCGACCGTGCACAACCTCGCCGAGCTCATGTTCCTGCCCAACATGTGCGGCTTCTGTCTGTTCAGCATGCGCTTTGTCGTCTTCATCGACCTCCTCGGCACCATCATCCTCCCCGCCACCTTTGTCTACCTTGTCAGTCGACGCTCGACATCTCTGCCTCACTGCGCACCGCCGCTGACGCAGCGCGCGCACAGATCTACCTCATCGTCACGGTCGCGACGGGCAGTGGCGCCGTTCCCGTCATCGCCATCGTCATGATCGCCGCCGTGTACGGCTTGCAGGCCATCATCTTCCTCCTCAAGCGCCAGTGGCAGTTCATCGGCTGGCTCCTCATCTACCTCGTGCGTCCGACAGCGCCTGCTCTTACGTCGACCGTACCCCCCTCGCTCACCTGGCCTCATCTTGCAGATCGCGTACCCGGTCTACAGCTTCCTCTTGCCGTGCTACTCGTTCTGGCGCTTCGACGACTTTACGTGGGGCAACACGCGCGTCGTCGTCGGCGAGGGCACGACCAAGAAGGTGCTCCAGGCCGAGGACGAGGCGTTCGACGAGTCGACGATCCCGCTCGCACGGTTCTCCGACTACGAGGCCGCCCTTGCCGACGAGCACTTCGACACGCGCTCGGAGAAGTCGCACTCGACGGCCGGCTTCTCGCTCGCGACGCGCCTGCCGCAGCAGCAGGGTGGCGCGTACCAGCGATCCGAGTTTGCCCCTCCCGGCGAGCTGCACTCGCGCCACGCGTCGCGCTCGACGATGCAGCTGCCGCAGATGCCGATGCAGGGCTACGGCGGCTTCCCCGCGGCGCCCGGCAGCATGTACGGCGGCACGGGCAGCCCAGGCAGCATCGTCGGCGGCGGCGGCCCCGGGAGCGAGCTCGGCTACCTGCAGAGCATGCACCCCTACATGGGCATGGGCTCCGCGACCCTCCAGTCGCAGATGAGCCTCGCGGGCGGCTTTGCGCCGCAGATGCCGCCGCCGCCCATGTCGAGTCTCCCGCGTCGCCAGTCGGGCATGTCGGCCTTCTCGTACGGCGCGGGGACCATGGGTGGCGCGCAGAGCGTCTACTCGATGAACCCGTTCGCCAACCCACCGGCACCCGTCGCGAGTGACGACCCCGACCCGAGCGACGAGGCTCTGTTCTCGACCTTGCAGGCCTACTTGGCCGGCCAGGACCGTGCGTCCCTCTCTCTCTCCTCTTCGCCGCTCCGCATGTAGACACTGACGCGACTGTCCCCGGTGCAGTCATGAGCCTCTCGAAGCGCCAGGCGCGCGAAGGCCTCGCCGCGCTGTTCCCCAAGGCGGATCTCTCCGGCCGCAAAGCCAAGGTCAACGCCTGGATCGACCAGATCTTGTCCGGCACCATGTAGCTGTACCGTCCATTCCTTCCCATCTTTCTCGATCTCTGCTTCACGACCGTAGAACAGACACTCCGGCGTCCTCCTCACATTTCCCTCCGTTCGTCCCTCACGCTCCACGTCTAATCGCCCCCAAGGACACTGTGCACATGACTTCTCTTTGTCTCTCGCTCGGTCTTGACGTCGAAAGGGACGCCCAGAGAGTCCAGCGCCGCGGGAGCAAAGGCAGAGCCACTTGACCTCGATCGAACGGTTAGAGGAGGAGGGCCGTCCTGGCTGATGACGATCTTCCCACCTCGCCTCCGCGCCTCGATCACCGGCTAGGAGCATGGCAGAGTCCCTGGGCGACTCTCTGGGCTCGCTCGACCTGAGCGCGTCCGATTCTGCCCTCGACCTCGCGCTGGTCATCTCGGCTCTCGAGTCGTCGAGCGATGAGCCAAACGCGCAGGACGTCGCCGACGAGTTGCAGTCACTGGCGGCCATCTACGACAATCCAGAGCCCTCGCTATCTCTGTACCGCCCGCCGCCGACCGCCCGCACACCCTCTCCGCCGCGTGCCTGGACGCCTTCCTCGGCCGACCCTCTCCGCCTCGTCCTCGCCACGACCCTCGCCTCTCCCTTCGAGTTTATCCCGCTGCACCTCCTCCTCTCCCTCCCGCGGGGCTACCCCTCGGACGAGCCGCCCCTGCTCCAGCTTCAGGACCGGTACCTCGGTTCGTTCGCCGTCGGCGACAGCCTCTTTGGCGAGGTCCTGCGCACGTACATGCACGACGCCGAGGCAGGGATCGCAGGTGCCGGCGTCGAGTGGACGGGAGGCGTCTGCCTGTTCGAGGGGATCGAGCTCGTGCGCGAGACGTGCGCGCGGTGGGTCGGGGAGCGGGAGGACGAGCTGCGCAAGGGGGAGGAGGCGCGACGAGCGGCCGGGGAGGAGAGTGCGCGGGCGAGGAACGGCGCGGGGGCGGAGGGGGAACATGCGGAGGAAGGTCGACGACGAGACGAGGCGGAGAGGAGGAGGGCGGCGGAGGAGCGTGCGGCGAGGAAACGGGCTGAGGTGCCCTGTCCGCCCATTACCTCGTCTGAAGCCCTCGTGGACCGAGGCTCGGTGCGTTCACGCCCCTCGGCAGGCTTTCCTTGCTCCTTTACCTGACGCGCCGTGTCGCTGTGCAGGTCTTTGTCGGTCACGCCGCCAAGGTCAACTCGCTGGAAGAGGTGCGCCCGTGTTGCGTCTTTGACGAAGAGGACAACGTGCTGACAGAGCCCTCGACAGGTTGACGCTGTCATGGAAGCGCTACTCAGCAACAACAAGATCGCGCGGGCCACGTGCGTTCCGTCCATCCCCTTCGGCTGGCATACGCCGCTCGCGCTGTCTGGACGTGCTGACGCGCTCTTCGTCATACGCGTAGACACAATATCTCGGCGTACCAGTTCACGAGCGCGAGCGGAACGAGGCACGCCGACAACGACGACGACGGCGAGACGGCTGCGGGCAGTCGCCTCGCGCATCTCTTGACACTTTTGGTGTGTCGCGTCTCTGCTCCAATGTGAGATCTCGACGGACACCCGTCGAGGCTCCGATTTCCTGCACCGAGCCCCGATGGCACACCGCGCAAGGTGCTCCCCGTCGAAGAGGGCTCGCTGACCCCGACGGGCTTCTCCTCCCATGCAGGACGTTGCGAACGTCATTGTGGTCGTCACACGATGGTATGGCGGCGTACACCTCGGGCCAGACCGCTTCAAAGACAGTGCGTCGCGTTCCCTCTGTGACGCGGCGCTCCGCTCGAGGCTCACCGCCTCTTCTCGCTCGCTTGTCCGCTCCCTCTCACAGTCAACCAGGTGCGCGCAACCCAGTCAATCTCATCCCATCGCTCTGTTCACTGACGCCAAACCCCTCAGGCCGCTCGAGACGCCCTCACGGACGCAGGGTTCCTGGCAGACGCGGACGAGAAGAAGGGCAAGGGCGGTGGAGCGAAGGGCGGGAAGAAGAGGTAGAAGCGGTGCGGGACAGCCATAATGACTCATGCGCATGCAGGCGTCTGTGCCAGGCTGCGCGGGAGACGCGGTCAGTAGCGTTCGGCCAGCCACCGGGAACGGAGTCGCGCGAGAGCAGCTGAGGACGAGGAGGAGCAGGGAACGACGGTGCGGGCGAGCGACCGGAATACACGGGGGAGCCTACCATCAGAGCAGGTAGACATTCTGTCCAGCCGAGGAGAGTATTCTCATCGAGAGGCGCGAGCTGGAGGAACTGAGGGGGAGCCGAGAGGATCGACCGCGGGTGGCCTTGTCCTCCTCATCACTACCGTCACTCCCCTCCACGGCCCGAGCAGGCTCTTGGCACCGCCCGTCCCTCCAGATCCCCCCTCACAGAACTCCCCGTGAGTCGGCGGTCCTCCTCGAGCTGCCCTTGCTGTTGCCGAGCTCCCTGACCCCGTCGACCACCCCCACCTCCTCCCTCCCTTCGCAGCTCTCCCCTCCCTCTCAGCGCAGACCGGCCATGTCCTGGGCAGGTCTCAAGAAGGCGGCTAGTCGCGCCGGAACCCAGTTCTCGCAGAAGATTGGCCAGGTCGAGCGTACCGACGACTCGGCGTTCACCCATGAGGCGGCTCGCTACAAGGAGTGAGTCCGCTTCCTCCCCGTTGAGGCGCTCTCATACCGGGGCAAGCTGAACGTTGGGACAACCGCAGGCTCGAGAAGAACGGCAACGCGCTGCACAAGGAGGCAAAGGCGTACCTCGACGCCGTCCGCTCCGTCTCGGCCTCGTCGACCCGGATAGCCACCACGATCGACATGTTCTTCGGCACCGACTCGGGCGAGCAGGCCATCTCTGCCAACGCCTACAAGCGCGCCGTCGAGGAACTCGAGGGCGACATCGCTCGCACCATCGTGAGCACCGCCCCCCTCTCCCCTCGACCTCTTGGCGGCTTGTGACATGTGGAACCTGACATCTTCCGTTTCCTCCCGCAGGATGCCCCGTACCGTGCCACGGTGCTCGAGCCGATCGGCAAGATGTGCGCGCACTTCCCGGAAGTCAACAATGCCATCGCCAAGCGGCAGAAGAAGGTGCGCTCCCGCCGGCCTCTGCTCCTTCCGCAGCACGCCCTTACGCCCATTCGCTTGGCACACAGCTCCTCGACTACGACGCGGCGCGTTCCAAGTCGAAGAAGCTGGGCGAAAAGGCCAACGCCGACCCCATCACGCTGCGAGCGGTGCGTCGCGCTCTCTGCCCTCTGTCACCGAGCCGAGCTGACCCTCGCGTGCTGCCCCGACAGGCCGAGACCGAAGAGGAGCAGGCGCGCGAGATCTTCCAGGCGCTCGACGGCCACCTGCGGGAGGAGCTGCCGCAGCTGCTCGACCTGCGCGTGCCGTACCTCGAGCCCTCGTTCGAGTGCATGGTGCGCCTTTTCTGCTGCCCGCTCTCGTGAGGCCGGCCACTTGACTCGTCTATCCGTCCCGCAGATCCGCCTCCAGTCGCACTTTGCGACTGACGGGTACAACAAGTTGGGGGGAGTTCAGAGGTACTTTGCTGATGGCGTCCGGGAGGACTACGCTTCCGGCGCGCTCGACGCGCAGGTGAGCCCTCTCCTCTCTGTTCGCAGCCTCGAAGTACCTGTGCTGACGAGACGAGACGCGCTGCCCAGGTCGAGGGAGCGCTGCAGGAGATGCGCGAGCTGAGCATTTGCGGGCTGAGCGCCTAGACGTTGTGCCCCCTGCCTTGCCTTTCGCCCGTGCATTACCTTCCCCGTTGAGCTGTGCAATACTAGCCGTGCGTCGTACAGTAGTCCGCTCGGCAGAGTTGTGCGAGAGGTTGTTGACATCCTGAGCCGCTGCCTGTCTCCCTCTCCTACTCTCGGCACTGCCGTCACCTGCTCGACATCCCCCCCGACTCCCCACCCACTTGAGCGCGCCAGGGAGCTTGCGGGATGCACGGAGGATGCGCCGTCGCTTGCCCTGTCTTGTCCGCGTCGCGTGCCCCTCTGCCCACCCAACACCACCACCACCACACGCTCCTCCCCCGGCCTCACGCGCCTCGAGCAGCACAGCCGCCAGCTCTCGAACGCGAGCGCAAGCCCGCCCCGCCCATGCATCACCCGCCGCGTCGACCAGTCACGCGCACACGGCGTGCAGAGCTCCGAGCAGCTCGGTCGAGGCGGACCCCCGACGCGCCGACAACTTTCTTCGGCGAGTCGCAGCGGCGCCCGCTGCTGGTTCGCTCGTTGAGCGCCTCCGAGAACGGCATGCAGACCGCATGGAGCAGGCGACAGGTGCTCCCGAGCAGCGAGGCCCGCGTGCCAAGGGTCATCTCGCCGGCAGCAGTCGGGAGGGGGCCGCAGTCGCAGCGGCAACAAGGGCGGACCACACAGCTGCACAGGAGGGCACAGCTGCCAAGGGCAAGGCTCGGCGCCGCCCTGCGAGCGTCGCGTCGCACCTCGACTTTGCGTCCTTCCCTCGCACCAGCACCGGCACCTCGTCGTCTCCGTCAGAGCTCCCCTCGGCCGACTCGCTCCTCTCGCAGCCCCTCCCCTCGTCCGAACCAGCCCTGTACGACTTCCTGCGCCGCGCCCGCACAACCCACCCGGGAGTCCCGGCCACCTGGCTCGCCTGGTTCCACGCCCACCCCCGCATCGCCCCCTTCGCCTCGACCCGCACCTACCGCCTCTTGCTGCACGGCGCGACCGCCACGACCGACAAGGGTCTCGTGCGCTCGCTCCTGAGCGAGATGCATGAGCGGGGCGTCCCCCTCGACGACGAGACGCGCAGGGTGCTCCTCCGTGGGTACCTGCGCGGCGGCGAGGACGAGCGCGCGTTCGAGGTTGCGCGGCGTCTCGGACGTGTGGGGAAGAGAGCGGTGCTCGAGGCGACGAAGCCGAGGGACCTCGGAGAGGTGGCGAAAGGGAGGGGGGACGCCGAGGTGCTGTGGAAGGGGTGGGCGACGCGCGAGCGGGACAAGCGCGCAGAGGAGGCGCGCAAGGCGGCGCTCGAGGCGGTAAAGACGGAGGTAGCGCCTCAAGGGACGTACAAGCGGCGACGGCATCGCTCGTTCGCCGCGGCGCCTGCGTCGAGCCCGCTCCCGTCGTCGTCTCATCCGCGACAGACGCTCGTCCCCGCTCGGCCCGCCGCCCTGTCTGGTTCAGACGTCGGGACTCTCGTCGAGCGTCTCGTGCAGGAGCGCAGGCTCGACGAGGCGCACGCCCTGACGGAGACGTGGTTGACGGCGAATCGACCAGCGCAGCAGGACGCACGGCCGTCGCCGTCTTTCCCGCTCGCTCTCGTGCACCGCACGGCCGCGGCATACCACTCGACCGCGCTCGTCCTGATGAACACGCTCCTCAAGTCCCTCTTCTTCGAGCGACCCTCGCTCTCGTCCGTGCACACCTTCATCGACGCCTTCACCGCCAAGCACTCTGCGCCCTTCCCGGCGTTCCCCCTCACGCCCAACGCCGTCACCCTCCGCCTGCTCGTCTCGGGCTGTCTCGGTGTCGCAGACGCGTGGGACCGCGCGACGTCGCTCGTCGACTGGTACGGGTACCGCTTTGGCCTGCCGCCGACGGACGGCAGCCTCACGGGCCGGAGGCGCTACTTTGTCCCGCCGTCGCGCGTCGAGGGGGCGCGCGTTGGCGCGGCGAAGCCCTCCCTCGGGGTCGTGTCTGGCCCCCACTCGGCGCGACACCCCGTCCTTGTCCCGCCGCACGCGGTCGTCGCCCCGGACGTGGCCGTCCTCCTCCTGCGGCACGCCGTGGACCAGTACGAGCGTGGGACGCTCGGGTACGGCGAGCGCGTCAAAGCTGTCAGGCGGTGGTGGGCTGGGTTTGACAGGCGGGGGAGCGACGTGTGGGGGTTCTGGAAGACGCGCGAGCTGGAGAAGAGGGCGAAAAAGGTCGGGCTGTTGACGTCGAAGGCGGCAGGTTCGTCGGCGGGCAGGGCTCCGGAGGGGAAGGATAGAGTCGCTGGAGGCGGGCGAGGAGGATAGAAGTCTCGCTCGCAGTTGTCGCATCCCTCGCATCCACCCCTCCTCGATTCGCAACTCGCAATGTCTGGTCTCGTTGCTCCTTTTGCTGCGCGGCCGTGCGTCGACTTGCTCGAGTCGCGTGGCCCGGACAGGGTCGACCTCGTTTGACCTCGTCGCCCGCGCCCGAACCAAGTCGCGGCCACTGCGGTCTCTCGTCCTCTCAGCTCCTCCTCTCCCGATCTCTTTCTCGGCTGAACGCAAAGCTTCGGGACCCGTGGACTCGACTACGAGCCCGACTTTGACCCTCGCTGCACAAGGTCCCGCGAGCTCGTCTGACGTGTCATGACGGTCACCTCTCGGCCGCTCAAAGTGGAGCGGGGCGTGCGGGACGAGGCAGGGCACAAGCAGCTCGCACGGGCGGTTACAGCCACTGACAGTTCCTTCGCCGTCGCTCTGCGGAGACTGTGCGCAGGCCCGCATGGCCGAGGGCGAGTGGGTGCTGCGAGTCCTGCGAACTCCGCTTTCGGCGTTGCTGCGCGTCCGAGGGTCGTCCCACAGCTTGACGGGATGGCTCTTGCGCTCTTGTTGCTGCCCGAACCACCAGCGCTGACAACGCCTGCATCCCGTGGGCAAAGATCCGGCCGCAAGAGCGCTCAGCCTCTCTCCTCCCTTCCCGCCGCCAGCCACCACCGTTGCGGGACCTCCGACCGACTGGGTCCCGGTCGACCTGCCTCGCCTCGAGGATGCCTCTTCTCCCTCTGTACATGACACCAGCCGTCACCATGGCGCTCGAGGAGAAGCCGCTCTTGCCGCACAGTCAGGTGCCGCCGTCGTCCAAGGCGTCCGGCGCGCCCCCGTCCATCGTCGTCAAGCCGCGCCGCGCATCGACTTCGGGCTCGCTGGGACGGTCCTTGGCCGCCAGGCGTCGGTGGCTCCTCGCCTTTGCCGTCTACGCCGTCGTCGGGCTCCCCGTCAAGATGCCGTCAGGTCTGCGCTGGCCCATGCCGTACACGTCCGCTGGCGGGCGCGTCGTCTACAACGCCCTCGGCGAAGCGTTCCCGATGAATCGCACGTTCGCCCGGCTCCACTTTGCGCCGACCGACGACGACGAGGACCGCCCCGGCAGCACCGCTCTCGGTCCTTCGGCAGACGCCGCCTACCACCTCTACCCGCCCGGTGCCGAGCCCTCGCTCGCCGAGTACGTCGCGACGCTCGAGAGGTTCCTGCGCAGTCACTTCCCCGCGCGCGACGTCGACGAGTCGGACCCCTCGTCTCTCATCAACGCCATGCGCTCCTTCATCCCGCACTCGCGCAACTCGCGCTGGCCCGCAGGCGCCATCCCACGCAAGGTGTGGCAGACGGCGCCCGACGTCAAGCACTTTGCGTCGCGCGAGGCGAGCACCCGGACGTGGCTGGCCAACGACACCAGGTGGAAGGTCGAGCGACAGGACAACGACGCGGCGGATCGATGGGTGCGCGAGAGGTTCACGCTCGGCAGGGAGGAGATGGCGCTCAACGAGACCAAGGGGATCGTCGCGGCGTGGGACCGGCTCGCTGAGCCGGGTGTGCTGAGGAGCGACTTTTGGCGCTACCTCGTCCTGGCGGTCGAGGGCGGCGTCTACGCCGACACGGATGTCGAGTGCCTCAAGCCTTTCGAGCAGTGGGCTTACGATGCGAGCTGGGAAGGCAAGAGGCGTGTCTGCGCTCTCCACTTTGAGCGCTCTCGGGCCTGTCGGCTGACTGTGCCCCCTCTCCTGCGCACAGGCCGTCGGGTTGGCAGCCTCCTGCCCTCATTGTCGGCATCGAGACGGACGTGGGCAACCGAGAGGACTGGAAGCAGGTGCGTGACGCGCTGGGATCATCTGCTCGTCCCGCGACCAGCTGAGGGGTCACCTGCTCGTCCCGCGACCAGCTGACGCTTCTTCCCGCGCAGTACTGGCCACGCCCGCTGCAGATCACGCAATGGACGATGGCGTCTGCTCGGGGTCACCCCGTCTTGATCGACGCGGTGCGCCGCGTCGTCGAGACGGCGTTGCTGCCAGAGGAGCAGCAGCCTCGCTCAGTCATGGAGAGAAGCGGTCCCGGTGCGTGCTCCGACCGTCTTCCCGAAGCCCCCCGAATCCCGCTTACTCGCGCCGACACGCACAGGTCTATGGACTGACTCGGTGCTCTCGTACCTCTCGGTCATGTACCGCCGCTCGTGGGCGTCGTTCCGAGGCCTCGACTCGGACGGCTGGCGCTTCCGAGCGCCGCTCGACATCGCGCAGCTCCTCATCCCCGCTTGGGCTCAAGTCTTGCCGCACATGGAGAGGTGGGGCGACGTCAAAGTGCTCAGCATCACGGGTTTCTCGCCCGGCATCGGGTGCGTCGGTTCACTCTCTTGTGTCGAGCCTGAGCTGACGCTCGTCTCCTTTCGCACATGCGCAGGCACATGGGCGCGCACGATGAGTCGCACCCGGCCGCCATGGCGTCGCACGGCTTTGCCGGCAGCTGGCGCAAGCAGCGGGGGGCGGACGCCTGAGGTCGCTGCCGTTTCCTTACGGGCGCAGGCGCCTTGACAGCCCTCGCGCAGGTCGCGACTCGTTGGACAGTTTGTTGCTGTAACTACCAGTGCCGTCGTTCGACCTTTGGGAAAGTAGTGACGAGAAGAAAGGAGGCAAAGCCGGTCAGACTCGAGGAGTGTGGCAGTGCGCCCGAAAGGATGACCGAGACCCTGCGGCAGCAGCGCGACGTCTCGCGACTGCACGGCGAGTTCAAGGCTGATGCTCGGGACGCCCTGTGCTCGAAGAGGACGAACTGCGAGTAGGGGTCAAAGCGCACCTCTTGGATGGACGTCTGTCCGCGTCTACGAAGGTGCGGGCACGTCTGCGCGCTCACAGCTGTCTGATCCGCGTTCTGAAAGCGGATCGGTCGGTTGCGGAGCCAGGCAAAGCGAGAACGAGCCGTCAGAATTGCACCCAAGCCTTGTTGTGTCCATCGCTACTCTGTGCCCGCGCCGCTCTACGAGTGACGAGCGCTTCGAGGCGCTTTACCGACGCTAGATACACACACCAAAATAGGCGATACGCTGGTTGACGGTGTCACTGGGGAGATAGTTGAAACCGTCGGGGGCGGGGATCCTAGTCGGAGTCGCCTCGTCAGGGCAACTACCGGAGCACACCCCGTCGACGAGGTACGAGTTGAAGCTGAGGCGGACCAGAGCCGTGTGAACGATCAGTCACATGTCAAGCAGGGAGCGCAGGGGCGCAAACGCACCACGAGGTCGCGGCACCCCTCTTGTCGCACGAGTACATGGAGCTGCCCGGGCACGGCACGCATTGGCCGACGCCGACTGCAGCAAAAGCAAAGACAACGGGCAAGGAAGGGTCAGTCCTCCTGCCGCAACAGGGCTCTCTTCTCATGGACCGCACGAGCAACTCACTGGGCTGATAGTGCGCCCGCAGAATCGCGCCAATCGGGTGTTGCAGGGCGCCGATCGTGTAACCGACGATGTAGTTCTCCGCAGGCGGGCAGTCGAGTCGGCACGACTTGGTCTCAGCGTCCAACGCCTCGTTGTTGCGGCTGTCGGTCGCGTCGAGGTCAGCCCCGTCTGCCTGACATTCGCGGCACTCCCGCGCGGAGCAAAGACCCAGGATGCGCACCATTTGATGCAGACGTTCGCAGAGTCGAGGTTGTAGCCATCGAGGCACGAGTCCGACACGCCCGAGGCGTCGCACGCTAGCGCACCCTCGTCGTTGCAGACCTTGCAGGTGTGAGACGGGACTGTGTGCACCCTCGCCTTGTCAGTCAGTACACAGAGCAGAGGAGGACAAGACGAAGAGGACGCACCGTCGGGTTACTCGGCACGACGAATGCTGACCGACCCGTCCCCACCGGTGACGAACGCGCCAGCGGGGCAGAGGAGGACGCAGCCACCCAGGGTGGGGTAGAAGCCCTCGTCGCCAATGCTGCGAAGGCAACACAACAAGAACGACGTCAGCGATGGCGACGATAGAGGGACATGGCCAGGCGCTCACCATTGAACGCACTGCGCGTCGTCCGTCAGGTGGTAGTCGGCCTTGCACGTCGTTGCCTTGCCGGCGGCGTCGCACGCCTTGACGCCCGTGCCGGGGCAAGACGTGACGACGTGGTCTGCATCAAGCGCCGTATCAGCCTCTCACACTGGAGACGCGAAGGCACGGACGAGGACGCACTCGGGCAGTAGCTCCCGCTCGGGAGGCGGCCGATTGGCAGGCAGGTCTTGGTCGGGCCGTTCAGGCAGCCTGTCAAGCTGCACATGTAGAGGATGTCAGGGCCGGCCAGGGGAGCACGCCGAGGACGAGGTGCTCACCAGGAGAGGGTCCCGAACGCGGTCGCGTCCTTGCAGGTCGCGGCATCCTTGACGTAGCATTTTGTGCACGCTTGCTCTGCGCGCAAACATTTGTGAGCACCGACGCATTGGTGCAGCAGGGCGGGAGAGGTCGCACTCGACGAGTCGGCGAACGTGTTGGTCGGGCAGCGGTTGCCCGTCACGCAGCGCTTGTCGGCCGTCAGGTACGACCCGCGCTGGCTGTCGCCCGACTGCGTGTATGAGTAGAGACTCTCGAGTGCGGGAATCGGGGGAGAAACGCACCAGGTGAGGGCGGTCGTCGCGCTCGTGCAGGTCAGCGTGCTCGAGGGGCAAGTCTTGCAGACGCCGGCTGCGAGCTCGCGCGGTCAGCTCAAGAGTGGGAAATCGAGACGAAGGGCGCCGTGACGCACAAGCGGCGTCGAGGTACTGGCGAGAAGCGCAGACAGTCGCCGGAAGAGCAACGACGAGGGAAGCCAACGTCGCGAGAGCGGCGGCGGCAGTGAGGTAGCGCATGGCGGAGAGCGGCAGCGAGGCGCTGGGAGAAGGTGGAGAAGCAGAGCCAAGAGACGCAGCGACAGCGAGACTCGCTCGCTGAGAGTTGACAACCCCTTGGAAGCGTAATTCAGCCCTCCGGCCCAGACCGTCGGGTCCCTTGGTGGGGAGAAAGTGATCGGGGCGTCGCTTCGACATGCCGCTTTGAGCCTTCCTGGCTGGATGAGACGACTCACGAAGTGGAAGAGCGGAAGCTTGATGGAGGCGAGACTGCATCGCGATGACCGGCCGGAGAGCAGGAGACGACGGGCCCGGGCGCGCCGCGCGACAGGAAGGTCGACGAGTGCCGGCGACGGACGATCCTATACCTCGCTGGTCTCCAGTATTCCTGCACCGTGCACCATGTGTATGCTGATTGTCTTGTCACGAGAACGGACGCGACAGATTGCAGTCTCAGAAGTCGGTGACCTTGCCGCCGTACGCCCAGTCGCCTGCGTTCGCGCAAGGGTGGCAGGAAATCAGCACCTGGTCCGGGCGGGACAGGATCAAGAGGCAGACAAGCCAGCCGAAACGCACCATGCACCAACGGCTCCCTCTTCGGCCCGCCACGCTCCCCAGTCGACGGGTTCTCGTCGCCCTCAAACTCGGGCTTGGGCCGCCTCACCAAGTCCGGGTGCATCTCCTCTCCCTCCTTGAGCCCACTGAGGTCGACACCCTTGGCAGCAGGGGTCTGCGCGCGCTTGACGAGTTCGTCGAACTCGCGCTGGAGGTGCGGCGGGAGGGCGGGCGGCGCCGGGCGGGAGAAGTTGGACCCCCCGTTGGAGCTGGAGCCGGACGAAGAAGGTGGGGGGAAGAGGGAGGAGAGGGCGGCGGTGGTGCGGAGGGAGCGGGTCCCCCGTGCGAAGGAGGGAGGAGGTGTGGCGATGATGCCGTGGGATGCTGATGAGGATGACGAGGCGGCGAGGGATCGTGGGCCGCAGGTGCAGCGCGCGAGGGTGTGCGTGACGGTGCGTGCGGTGTGAAGCATCGTGGTCTGGCTTGTCGCGCTTCTTGCTCGGTGAGTGATGCGAAGAGGGGAGAGAGAGGGAGAGCGGCCCGATCGGGAGGCGGTGCAGCTCGCCGCGGTCTCTGCCGCAAAGTCTCGAGTACAGCCTTTCGCTGCCTGTCGTGCTTGAAACCCACTGACAGTACTAAGAGGGCCGCCGATGCCCACCACGCGAGGCGAAAACGAAGCGGTCCCGCTTCTCGAGCCACTGCTGTCACGGCCCATCGCTCCGCGGCTACCGAGCAAAGCAGTCGCAGTGCGAGAGACGCGGTTACAACCTGTTGGTACACTACAAGCAGAGCCGAGCCCCCACCCACCCGAGCTCGATGCAAACATACCCTCCAGGGCGCTCACTCCTCGTCGGCCATCTCGCCCTCGACGGTGCCGCCGCAGATGGCACCGTCGGCGAGACTGATGCCGAGCAGGGGCACGATCTGGAACTGTGGAGCCCAACAACAAGGAAGATGGATCAGTCCGCTGGCATGCGAGACGCACACTGGAAGGAGTGAAGCTGGTCGCTCGCTCGAAGAAGGACGACGCACCGTCGCAAACGTCTTGCCAAACAGCTTGAGCAGGTTGACCTGATTGGGGTTGAGCGTGTCGCCCTCGGAGCACACAGTGTGAGGCGCGTTGAGCGTCGGGACGCCCTTGAGGAGCGACGTCGAGAGGCCGAGCTTGCGGAACTGGGGCTCGAGCGAGTGAGGCGCCGGCTCGTCGTTGATCAGAATCGGGCCCGCGGGGAGCTCAAACGTCTCGGTCGCCTTGTTGCCCGTGCGCGCAAAGTCGCGCTTCTTGAACGACTCGAACCACTCGGTGACGACGTCGGGCGTCTCGTCGGTGAAGAGGAGGCCGCGGCTGCCCTCGAGCATCTGCGCGAGCGGATCGTGGGTCAATCGATGTCTCCATACAATGGGTCACATTTGACCCGGCACAACAAAGGGCGGGTACAGGATGACAAGGCGAGGCTGAACGCACGTTGGCCACCTTGTGCACGCCGAGGCGGCACTCGTCCTCCGGAGTCGCGCCGAGACCCTTGCGCATGACGGCGTTGCGACCGAGAAAGATCCTGCGAGGGAGGAGACGCAAGAGTCAGGTCGGGTGTGCAGGAGGGGAAGAGCCGCCCCACCTCCCCGTCCGAGAGCGAGCTCAGCTCGCATGAGCGGGGGGAGGGGGGGCACTCGACGCGGTGCGGGCTCCGAGCTGTCATCGCTTGCGCGCCGAAGTGACACGCAAGGAGAGCACGCTAGAGGAGAACGTCGACTCGCCTCGAGCCCTTCCACGCGGTGCGGACCTCCTGGAGGAGGTTGTTGCGCATGTGCTCGACCTCGAAGACCCAGAGGAACTTGTGGGCCTCTGCCTGTTCGCGGACCTCGTCGATGAGCTTGGCCTTTGCCTCCTTGCCCTTCTTGCCCGTCTGGGTGAGGGCGACGACGCGGTCACGCTTGGACCGGGGCATGGTTGGCGGTGAGAGGAGATGAGGAGGCGCGAGGGGGCGAGGGGAGGACGGGGGGACTTTGAGTCGAGGTGGCGAGGCCTAGAGAGGTGAGTTGGCGAGAGTGAGAGTGGTCTCGAGCTAGCAGGAGCTGAGGGACACGGTCGAGTGGAGTCGAGGGATGGCAGCAGGTCGAGCTCGACCTCGCCTGGAACCCCTCATCACTCGCTCTGGCACCTCAAGCGCCGTTCGAGACAACGCCAGCCGTATCCGTACTACGAGGCAACCCGTCACACGCTCCGACCCTCTCCTCCCTCAGCCATCCGCCCGCACTCGCTCCTTCTCGATCCCCGGCACCGCCTCCTTCCCCCTCGCTATCGTAGCCTCCGTCTACGAATCACTCGCACCACAGACCAGCAACCATGTCCGCCCAGTCCGATGCAGAGGTTTTTGCCAACCTCGACAAGCAGCTCAACTCGCACGACGTGCCCCTCGCGCAGCGCTTCCGCGCCCTCTTCACCCTCAAGTCGCTCGGCGGCGAGCGCGCCATCGAGGTCATCGGACGCGGTGAGCACCCGACGCCGTCTCTTCCAACACGTTGGTCGAGCCCGTCAAACTGACGGAGACGCACGCACCTCGACAGGCTTTGACGGCGAGTCGGCCCTCCTCGGACACGAGCTCGCTTATTGCCTCGGGCAGCTCAAGGACCCAAGGGCGCTCCCGATCTTGACAAAGGTCCTCGAGGATGACAACGAGCACCCGATGGTCCGCCACGAGGTGCGCCCCTCCGGCTCATTCCCTCGTCCTCGTAGAGCCGCCCTGACCAATTCGCTCCCGACCTCGCAGGCCGCTGAGGCTATGGGCGCCATCGGCTGCGATGAGGCGCTCCCCGTCCTGCGCAAGTACCTCTCGCACCCGAACCCGGCCATCCGCGAGACGTGCGAGATCGCGCTCGACAAGGTCGTCTTTGACAACTCGGACGAGGGCAAGAAGCAGGCCGACAAGTGCGTCTCTCTGCGCAGCCCTCTGCCTCGTGTGGACACTCGTAGCAAAGTACTGACCGTTACTTCCCACTGGCGGAACAGCCAGTACCCTTGCATCGACCCCGCACCAGCCGCGACTCACTCGCCGCTCGTCGCCTCTGCGCACTCTGCCGCGCTCGCACCCGCCGCAGCAGATCTCTCGATCCCCGAGCTCGAGGCGCAGCTCATGAACACCAAGCTGTCGCTCTTTGAGCGGTACCGCGCCATGTTTGCGCTGAGGAACATTGGCGACCGCGAGGCCGTGCTGGCGCTTGCCAAGGGGTTCGAGGACGAGAGCGCCCTCTTCCGGTGCGTCTGCAGCGACTCCGTCCCGTCATTCCGTGCTACACCCACATGCGCGCGGGCTGACGCGACCATGCCGTGTGCGCGCAGCCACGAGATCGCCTTTGTCTTTGGCCAGCTCTCGTCCGAGCACTCTGTCCCGGCACTCATCGACGTCCTGCGCCGGCCGCACGAGGAGGACATGGTCCGACACGAGGCGGCCGAGGCGCTCGGCGGCATCGCGACCGACGAGTGCCTGCCCATTCTCAAGGAGTTTGCCCAGCGCGACGACGTGCCGCGCGTCGTGAGGGAGAGCTGCGTCGTTGCGCTTGACATGGTGCGTCCTGTCTCCTTCGCCGCTGTACATCGTCGGAGCTGAACCGCGCGCTGACGTCGTCCTGCCCTCTGCAGTACGAGTACGAGCGCTCGGGCGAGTTTGTCCCGCTCCCTACGCTCTCGACCGCGACGGCGGCCGCCTAGACGCCTGTCTCTCTTTCTCTCTACCTTGCACACACATCTTACCCCTCCGCACCCTGTCGCCGTCCCTCTTTGATACCCTCAACCCTGTGCGCACGACGCGCCCGTCGTGGCTCGGGACCCCTTGTAGCTCTGCAACCCCGTCGTCGTTTGCCTCGTGCGCTTCTGATAAGCGTCTGTCGAGAGTTTGGAAAGGTAGGCGAGCTTTCAGACGTGCTCCAGGACGAGGCTGTGCAAGTCGACGTGGCCTCCCACTTGCGACGCCTCGCACAGCGCTCTCCCTTTCTTGCCACCTTCCGTTCGCCTACTGCTCTCGCCGCCCGCGCCAGGCAGCTCAGACCAGAGGCAGCCTTAGCTCGCACAGTCCCGTCAGTCATGGCGCCACCGAGCACGCCTCGCTTCGCCAGAGGCAGAGTGGGCGTCGACTCTCCCGATGTCGCGTCGCTCACGCTCCTCGACCCCTTGCCCGCGTGGGCCAGGGTCTACGTCCTGCCCTGGCTCGTGGCCTACCCGCTCGCGTACCACGCCTTCTACAACGAGTACGACCAGTGGATCAAGTCGATCGGTGCGTCTCCTCCCCTCCCGCCCCTCTGCCCTCCTCCTCACTCTTGCCGAGGGTCGCCGGGCTGATATGACGAGCCGTGCTGCAACGACAGAATGGACCTTCCTCCTGTGCATCGTCCTCTTCGTCGGCCACGCCCTGTCGTTCCTCTTCACGCGGTGGAGCATCGCCTTCCGCTCGTACGGCGAGGCACGGCGCACCTCGAACCTCGACTCGGCCAGCATGGTCATGGTCCTCCCCAAGCTGCACCGCGGCAAGCCCGACTTCTGCAAGCTCGAGCACACAAAGGTGCGCCGTCCCCGCTCCCCTCTCCCTCTGACTGAGCCCTCCCTCATGCTGACCCCCTGCCCTCCGCACAGCGCCCCGGCCAGCCCGACTTGATCTTCTTCTCGTACCAGCGCGACAAGTACCAGTTCGACCCCTCGACCGCCCGCTTCGGCCGCATCGCCTACCCGTGCGACTCTGCGCCGCCGCTGTCGGCCTTCCAGGCGACCTCGGGCCTCGCGACCGCCCAGGAGGTCGAGACGGCGCGGGCCAACTACGGCAAGAACCACTTTGACATTCCCGTGCCGACGTTCGGAGAGCTGTTCGCCGAACACGCCGTTGCGCCGTTCTTCGTTTTCCAGGTCTTCTGTGCTGGCCTGTGGTGCATGGACGAGTACTGGTGCGTTCTTGACCCTTCCTTCCTTCGTTTCCCGCGCGGTGCTGATTTGGTCAATGCGCACAGGTACTACTCGCTCTTCACGCTGTTCATGCTCATCGTGTTCGAGTGCACGACCGTCTTCCAGGTCCGCTCCTCCTCCCCGTGTTCTCCCCCCGTGCCCGGATGCGCATTGCTCACACCGCCCACGCACACAGCGCCTCCGCACTGTCAACGAGTTCCGCAGCATGTCGATCAAGCCGTACGCCATCATGACGCGCCGCGAAAGCAAGTGGATCGAGGTTCAGACGGATGAGCTCCTCCCGGGCGACGTGGTCAGCATTGGTGCGGCGTTTACTTCCTCACTCTGCGCCATTCGTCGAAACGGGCGCTGACGATGGTGTCCGGCTGCCGCAGTGCGCACCAAGGAGGACTCGGGCATCCCGTGCGACCTCCTCCTCCTGCGCGGGTCGTGCATCGTCAACGAGGCCATGCTCTCGGGCGAGTCGACCCCTCTCCTCAAGGAGTCGGTCGAGGTCCGCCCCGGCTCGGACAAGCTCGACATCGACGGCGTCGACCGCAACTCGATCCTCTTTGGCGGCACAAAGGTGCTCCAGGCGACGGGCATCGACCCCAAGGACCGCTCGGCCGCCCCCGACGGCGGCTGCCTCGCCGTCGTTCTCCGCACGGGCTTCGGCACGTCGCAGGGTCAGCTCATCCGCACCATGATCTTCTCGACCGAGACGGTCACGGCCAACAACGTCGAGAGCTTCCTCTTCATCGGCTTCCTCCTCGTGTTTGCGCTCGCCGCCAGTGCCTACGTCTGGGTCAAGGGTCTCGAGCAGGACCGCAAGCGTTCCAAGCTCTTGCTCGACTGCGTCATCATCATCACCTCGGTCGTCCCCCCCGAGCTCCCCATGGAGCTCTCGATGGCCGTCAACGCGTCGCTCGTCGCCCTCAGCAAGTACTGTGAGTCTGCCATTCCGGGCGTCACGATTCCTCGTGCCCAACCGCGAGACTGACCTGCTGTGACACCCGTGCAGCCATCTTCTGCACGGAGCCGTTCCGCATTCCGTTCGCCGGCCGTGTCGACATCTGCTGCTTTGACAAGACGGGCACTATCACCGGCGAGGACCTCGTCGTTGAGGGTGTCGCGGGCGTTGAGTACGTTACCGCTCGTTCGCGAGGCTACTCCTGGCCCACTCAGCTCACTGTCTGTCTGCGCAGCTCGACCGACCACCAGAAGCTCGTTCCCGTCACCGATGTCAGCCTCGAGACGTCGCTCACGCTCGCTGCCGCCCACGCGCTCGTCCTCCTCGACGATGGCGTCGTCGGAGACCCCATGGAGAAGACGACGCTCGACGCGCTCAAGTGGAAGCTCTCGGCGGGCGACAAGATCACGCCGACTGCCGACGCACAGCACAAGAAGGACAACGTCTCGGTCACTGTCCGCCGCCGGTTCCAGTTCTCGTCGCAACTCAAGCGCATGTCGACCATCTCGCTGGTCCAGACCCCAGCGGGTCAGCGCACGCTCGTCGCCGTCAAGGGCGCGCCCGAGACGCTCAAAGGCATGTTCACCTCGGTCCCCGACGACTACGAGCGCACCTACAAGGGCTACGCCCAACGCGGCTCGCGCGTCCTCGCCCTCGGGCACAAGTTCGTCGACGGCCTCAACAAGGGCGACGTGACGACGATCGCGCGCGACGTCGTCGAGAAGGACCTGACGTTTGCAGGCTTCCTCGTGTTCCACTGCCCGCTCAAGCCGGACGCGGTCAAGACGCTCAAGGAGCTCGCCGACTCGAGTCACCGCTGTGTCATGATCACGGGAGACAACCCTCTCACGGCTGCGCACGTCGCCAAGGAGGTCGAGATCGTCGACCGCCCGGTACTCATCCTCGACCTCAAGGAGGGCGCAAAGTCCGAGTCCGGTGCGTTCTTGCCCTCTCCGGACAAGCTCTGTCGTTGCCGCCCTCGTGCTCATGCTCACCCGTCCCACCCACCGTCACCAGACCTCACCTGGCGCACGGCCGACGAGTCTGTCGTGATCCCGGTTGACCCGTCTGCGCCCCTCGACACGACGCTCTTTGACCGCTACGACATCTGCATGACGGGCGCCGCGCTCAAGCAGTACGCCGACCGCCGCGAGTCGTGGCACCAGCTCGTGCAGCACACGTGGGTCTACGCCCGCGTGTCGCCCGCGCAGAAGGAGTTCATCCTCACGACGCTCAAGAGCCTCGGGTTCGTGACGCTCATGGCCGGCGACGGCACGAACGATGTCGGCGCGCTCAAGCAGGCCAACATTGGTGTCGCGTTGCTGAACGGCACGGAGGACGACCTCAAGGCCATCCTCGAGCACCAGAAGAAGGAGCGCGTCAAGAAGGTCTACGAACAGCAGCTGCGCATCACGAGCCGCTTTGGTCAGCCGCCGCCGCCTGTGCCGCCCATGATCGCCGACCTCTTCCCCGACGCCGTCAAGGCGCAGCAGGAGGCGGCCAAGAGCGTCGCCAACGACAGGCAGAAGGGCAAGGTCTCCAAGGTGCGCCGCCTCGTCCCTCTCCTTTTCCCCTCTAACGTACGCAAGCGACTCATGAGCACACCTCCCCGCACGCACGGCACCCGCAGTTTGACGTGTCGGCCATCTCGGAGCAGCTGTCCAACATGGAGGACGACCAGGAGGTGCCGCAGATCAAGCTCGGCGACGCGTCGGTCGCGGCGCCCTTCACCTCCAAGCTCGCCAACGTCGCCGCCATCACGCACATCATCCGCCAGGGGCGGTGCACCCTCGTCGCGACGATCCAGATGTACAAGATCCTGGCGCTCAACTGCCTCATCTCTGCGTGGGCGCTCTCGGTGCAGTACCTCCAGGGGATCAAGTTTGGCGACTACCAGGTGACCATCACGGGCGTGCTCATGTCGGTGTGCTTCATGTGCATCTCGCGTGCGCGCCCCGTCGACCGCCTGTCCAAGGAGCGACCCCTGTCGAGCATCTTCAACCTCTACGTCGTCGGGTCCATCCTCGTCCAGTTTGCCATCCACGTCGCCGCCTTCATCTACCTCACCAACCTGTGCGAGGTCTACGAACCGTACGTGTTCGATGTCTCGCCGCTCTGTTTGACAATGTGGAGCATGGCGCTGACCTGGTTCGTCTGCTGCTGCCGCGCGACACACAGGCAAGCCGGCCTCGAGGTTGACCTCGACGCCAAGTTCTCGCCCAACCTCCTCAACTCGTGCATCTACCTCATCTCCCTCAGCCGTGCGTTTTCTCTCCCTTCTCTCTGTGACTCCCCGACTCACGCGCTGATCCCCCACTCGCCGCCCTCGCAGAGCAAATCTCGACCTTCGTCGTCAACTTCCAAGGCCGCCCCTTCCGCGAGAACATCTCGGAGAACTCGGCGCTGTACTACGGCCTGCTCGGCGTCGCCGCCGTCGCCTTCAGCGGCGCGACCGACTTTGTGCCCGAGTTCAACCGGTGGCTCCAGCTCGTCGACATGGACGTGTCGTTCCGCACGCGGCTGTGCGTCGTCATGGCGCTCGACTTTGCCGGCGCGTGGGTCGTCGACATTGTCTTCAAGGCCCTCTTTGCCAACAACAAGCCCAAGGCCATCATCAAGCGTGGGGCCGAGCGCAGGGAGGCGAGGAGGGAGGCGGAGAAGCGAGAGGCGGAACTGGTCGACGAGGTCAAGAAGGACCAGTGAGGCGCACTGAAGGGTTCTCTTTCTCTCTCTCTTAGATGTTTGCGCTCGCATCCTGCAGTCGAAAAAAAGCTATGGCTCCCGGTTCATGCACGCGGCGAGGAGTCTTGGTTCGCGTCGCGAGTAAGCCTCGAGCCCGGTCTCCCCTGCACCCTTTCCCTCTCCGTTCCGTTAGTCGTCGCTGGCGTGCATACTCGCGGCTGCTGCTCGCAAGTGCCTCGTGCCGTAGCGCTTCCGACGCGGTCACCCTCTCCGCAACCTCATCAGCTCTCTCTCTCCCCACCCTGTTTGGCGGATGGAGTCCTCCCTGCGCTACATGCTCCTCTTCCTCGTCGTCTTCCTCGGCGCCTTCCTGATCTACATCCGTGCGTCATTCTCCCCCTTCTCCCTCCCTCCCTCCTCCCACCACGCTGACCCCACCCGCTCCTCCGCGCAGTCCTCTCGACCTGCCTCGGCCCCCCGCTCATCGCCTTCCTCCGCGGCCTCCTCGCGCGCCACCACGCCGCGTCGCAGGGCGGGACGTGGGACGGCGGAGCGGGGAGCGGGTACCGCAGCTTGCGGAGGAGGGGCGGGCCGCTCGCGGAGGGGAGGGGGGGCGTCGAGGGGTTCGAGATGGCGAGCTTTGGGCCCGGGGAGGACGACGAGGGGTACTGAGTGCGGGGGAAGGGGCGGGAGAGGCGCAGGGGCGACGAAGGGGCCACGAGCGGGGGCTTCGTGCCGAGCGCCGCGCCCTCGCGACGCGCGACGCTCCCCATCCCACGGGCCCTGCCATGCGCCGCGCCCTCCCGCTCTCTCGCCTGCGCACCCGGCCCGCGCGAAGCGGGGCCACGTGACGACACGTCCGCCGGCGCGCCCAGCCCCGCCCCCCCCCCCCCCCGAGCCGAGCGACGCGAGCGGGGACTGACCCGCCGTCCTCCTCGGCCGTCGAGTGCGCGCGAGCGCAAGTGCCATGGTCATGCACCCGCGCCCGCACCCGCACCCGAGCGCGAGCGCGAGCCCCGACGCCCGTCGCACGTCGCGCTGGGGGGGGGAACGGGTCAACGGCGCCTGGCGAGCCCGAGCGGCGCCTGCACGACGCTCTGAGCTTTGAGCGCCTCCCGGGGGGCGACCCGAGGGCGCCAGAGCGACTCCCTCCGGGCGTGCGGGCTCGCGGACACGGTCGTCTTCTCTGCTCTGCGGCGGCGCGAGGCAGGCCGGACGCGTCTGGAGGGACGCGAGCGACGTGCAGGGGCGGGGTGGGGCGGGCGAGGGGCTGGTATGGTACTGCAGACGAGCGACAAAAGACGAGTGGGCCAACTGGAAGCAGGGCGGGAAAGGACAACCGAAGCGAGAGAGGTGGAGAGAAAGAGGGAGAGGAAGGGCTGGGGGGGGG
>SOZI01000006.1:0-136358 GCA_006352295.1 Rhodotorula diobovata | reverse complement strand
GGGGAATCGACGTGAGTGAGCTGCGAGAGGGGTGGGGGAAAGAGAGGGCGAGGGGGGCCGAGGTATCTGGGCGAGGGCGCGTGCGAGCGACGTGAGGAGAAGTGCGGCAAGGGGGCGGAGTCGTGAGGGGGTCGTGGGGAGTCTGTGCGAGGGGTCGGCGCGGAGGGAGGTGACGAGAAGAAGGCGACCAGGAGGGGGAGAGCAGGCGGCAACGGGGTCATCACGCTCGGAGGAAGCCCTTCTTCTTGGTCGACTGCTGCGCCTGCAGAGAGCAAGGAAACGGGGGTCAGTGGTTGGCGCAACGCGGGACGAGAGAGCATAGACAAAGCCGCGAGCACGAGGACGCACCTTCTCCGGGGTGAGGGGCCTCCCCTGCTCCAACCTGCGCTTCTTGTCCTCGAGCTCGACGCGCTGCTTCTCGAGCGCCTCCTTCATCTCGCGGTGGCGGGCGTAGAGCTCCTCCTCGCTCTGCTTGAGCTTGGCCTCCTTCTCGTTGACTTTTTGCTGGAACACCATCTTCATCTCGGCCTCCATCTTGGCCAGCTTGGACTCGTGCAGGGCGCGCTCTTCGGCCATCTTGGCCGCGGGGCTGTCGAGGGGTTGGGGTTGGGCGCGCGGGCGTCGGTCAGCCGCCAGTCTTGCCCAGTGAGAGGCGATACGACCAGACGAAAACGAACAGGGGCAGTACGCACTTGACCTCCTTGAAGACCGAGTGGTCCTGCGCGACGCCCATGGCGAGGAGCTTCTCCTGGCGGTACTTCTCATACAGCACGTCGGCCGTGTGCTCCTTGAGTTCCTCCATGTGGGTCCGGACGAGCATCTGGCGCAGCTTGACAAAGTCGCAGTGGTCCTCGTTGTCGACCTCGACCGTGCCCCACGGGTACGCCCGCCCGCGCGCTTGCCGCCCGTCTGACGTCGCGACGACCGTGTCGGAGCCGACGACCGCGAAGGGGATCTTGCGCTGCCGGGACGGACGACGTTGAACGGGAGGGAGGGCGGGTCAGGAACCGTAGGTTGGGTCGTTCGTTCGCCTGGGAGAGAGAGAGAGAACAAGGACGCACGACGATCTCTTCGTTCTCTGCGATCGTCTCTTCGTCCTCGAGGTCGTACTGCGGGGCCTGGTAGATGTCGATGCGGTGGTGGGCGAGGTCGCTCAGGATGCGGGCCTTGAACTGGGCCACCTCGTCGTCGGTCAACGTGTCGGCCTTGGCAATGACGGGGATCAGGTTGACGCGCTGGTGGAGGCGGCGCATGAACTCGATGTCGACGGGCTTGAGCGAGTGGCCCGTCGGCTCGACAAAGTACAGGCACGCGTGGATGCGGTTGTCGATTGTCTTTTGGCGGTTGACGCGGTTCTCCTGTTCGAGGAAGGCGTCGAAGCGGGCCTCGATGTTGTCGAGGATGGGTTTCCACCCTTGGTCGTTGTTGATAAAGTCGCCGTACCCGGGGGTGTCGACGACGGTGAGGCGCAGGCGGACGCCGTTTTCCTCAATGTCGGCCGTGATGGACTCGATGGCGACCGTCTGCGGGCGGTCGTGCTCGGGGAGGGGCACGTCCTTCTTGGCGTAGAGGCTCGTGTTGAAGAGGGTGTTGACGAGGGTCGACTTGCCGAGGCCCGACTCGCCGACGACCATTGCGGTAAAGTGGAAGCCTTTGCGGACCGACCTGCGATGGTACTGGTTGGGGAGGTTGGCGACTGCGAGGTGGTGGTGGGGGGCTCTCTGGAGGTGTGAGTGACGGGGGGACAGGGCCAGGGAGGGAGAGAGGGTGGACTGACAGCCGACAAAGCCGCCGAGTTTCTTGCGTACGATGCTGTGGAGCGAGGCATCGGCTGCAGGAGCGGGGTGAGGTGAGGGGGAGCGTGTCGAGAGGGGGGTTAGCGGAGGAGAGGGGAAGGGGGAGTGGGATGAGACGCACGGGGAGGGGAGGCGACGGCAGCCATGCTGAGACAGGGCAGGGGGCAGGGCAAGCAGTCACGCGCGAGTTAGAGGTAGAGAAGGGTTGACCCCGGCGACGAGGAGGGGGGGGCAACCGATGAGACTATCTCCCTCTCCCTCTCGCTCGCCCTTGGTCCTCCTCGCCTCTCAGGTCAGGCTAGTAGTCTACCCAACAGAGCATGGTCCGGTACGCCCCCCTCCCTCTCGAGGTCCCTCTTGTCCCGCCCCCCTCCTCCCACTCGTCCTCCTCCTCTTCCTCCTCCCCTCCTCACTCGACCCCTACGCGACCCTCACCCTGACCCACCATCCACTGCAGCCTCGACGCAGACCTCCTCGCACGCACCCCGGCCTACCTCAGCCCGCTCAAGGAACGCGAACTCGACCTCCGGGGTCACAAGATCCCCGCCATCGAGAACCTCGCCGTCACGCGCGACCAACTCGACTCGCTCGACCTCACCGACAACAGCATCGCCCAGCTCGCCAACTTCCCCCTCCTGCGCCGCCTCAAGCAACTCATCCTCGCCAACAACCCCGTCCGCTCCCTCTCCCCCTCGGTCCCGACCGCCCTCCCCAACCTCGACACCCTCGTCCTCTCAAACTCGGCCTTCCCCAAAGAGTCCCTCCCCGCACTCGGCCACACCCTCGCCCAGTGCCGCAAGCTCACCCACCTCGTCCTCCGCGGCGCCCCCGTCGCCTCGGCAGACCACTACAAGGACTGGCTCGTCTTCCGCCTCGCCCACCTCCGCTCCCTCGACTACGACCGCATCACCCTCCGCGACCGCCAGCACGCCCGCGCCTTGTTCCTCGATCCGGCCACAGGGAACCCGACAGAGCTCCACTCGGCCTTCCTCGCCGCCGCCGCGCAGGGCGCACAGGGCGGCGCCGCACCGAGCCTCGTCCCGACAAAGGGCGCGAGGACGTTCGAGCCGGGCGTCGAGGCGACCGAGGCGGCCCAGGCGGGCAAGGCGGGGAGGCTGCTCACGCGCGAGGAGAAGGACCGCGTCCGCAAGGCCATCGAGGGCGCAGAGAGCGTCGAGGAGGTCAGTCGTCTCACAGCGCGCTTCTCTCTCTCTTCCCCTCTCCTCGCCGTCTCTGTGGCATCGAGGAAGAGGTGCACCACGCCGTCTTCCGTCCAGCCGGGACTGACCAACCCACGCCCTTCTCCTCGCGCAGATCCGCCGGTTGCAGCGCATGCTCGCGCAAGGTTTCGTGTGCGTCCCCTCTCCCTCTCTCTCTCTCTCCTCTCGCCTCGCGCCTTTCGACTGACTCGGCCGTGCGTGTGCAGCCCGACCGAGAAGGACCTGCGGGACCTCGACAAGCGGAAGCGCAAGCCTGCCGGCGCGGGCGCGGGCGCGGGCGCGAACGGCGAGGCCATGCAGGAGTAGGGGGCGCAGAGGCGCGCTCTCTTCCTCGGCGGATGGGCGAGCAGGAGACAGGAGTGGAGGGAGGGAGGGATGGGTGAAAAGGGCGGCGACCGTGCGGCCGCGGGGTTTCGGAGGGGAGGAAGGGAGGGTGGGTCTCTGTGGGCGCGAGCGCGCGCGGGGGGCGTCGCTGTACTGTAACCATGTCTGCCACTGCGTCGTGACTGGGCTGGACGAGGTGCGCGTGTTGTTCCAGGCAGAGGACGAGCCCAGAGAGGAGAGAGAGAGGGGCCAGTGCACCGCCTCCTCGCCCTCCTCCTCTCATCCGCCTCGATGATGCCCTCGCTGGCGCCCACCTCTCGCAGGGCAGCCTGCACCTTGTCCCATGCGCTCAAGCGCTCAGCAAGCACCACTCGTCGCCCTTCCAAGCCTCCGATAGCCCCCGCTCCTCCCGCCGCTCCTCGTCCCCGCCTCAAGTCGCTCTCCAACCTCGACCCGGCCGCTCACCGCCTCGCCGTGCGTCTCTCACCGCCTCATCCACACTCTGACTAACCTCCTCCCACGCCACGCGCACCCACAGTTCCGCTCGCTCCCCTACGCCTCCCCGCCGCACCTCGTCGCCCCCTCGCCCTCTCACCTGACTTACCACGCCCAGCCCTACTTCTCCCTCCGCTGCTTCCCCTCCGTGCCCCGCTCCGACCGCACCCCGCTCTGGGGCGTGACGAGGCCCCGCCCGAGGGCAAAGACCGAGTCGGTCCACCCGGTCGACTTCCTCCGCGGCCGGACCGCCTCCTCCTCCTCCCGCGTCGACTCGCCGTTCCTCTCCCCCTCCGAGCTCCGCGCCTCGCTCGCCGCCCACTCGCACTCGCACCGCTCCAATACCCAGCCCAAGCCCTACACGCTCGACCTGACCCTCTTCGCGTCCAAGAAGCGCGTCCACAAGAGCGCCGTCGTGCGCGAGCGGTGCAAGCGCCGCGTGAGGGAGGCCGTCCGCCTCGTCGTTGCGCGCGGGGCGAGGGGCTGTGCGGCGGCTCCGACTGCGGCTGCTGCTGGGGAGGGGCTCGAGACGAGGGAGGAGGACCTGAGGGAGACGGGACCGAGGAAGTGGCTCGTCCCCGGTGCGTCGCTCGCGTCTCCTCTCCTCTCGCCTTCCGCCCGCCCTGCCTTGAACCACCGGACCTGACGATCCAGAGGGGCCGGGACCCACACACACACACACACACAAAGGTCACCACTACATCCTGTCGCTCACCCTCGAGGTGTACCGCGCGCCGCTCCCCCTCCTCGTCGACCACCTGCGCACCGCCCTGCGCTCCATCCGGGTCCGTCCCGTCCCGCCGCCTCTCTCTCCCTGTCCCTCTCCCTCGTTTCTCGTTTTTCGTTTTTTCGTGTAATCAAGCACCAGGGCACTGACGCTCCAGGGCGCACCGCACACACACACGCCCCGCAGCGCAAGGCAGAGGCGGCCATCCTCGCGCGACAGCTCGCCGACCTCGAGCTGTGCCCGCGCGCGACGCGCCGCACCGACGACGACGACGACGGCGCTGCGCCGGGCCGGGAGTGCACCCCGCCGGGGGCGTGAGCTCCCTCTCTCTCTCTCTCTCTTTCTCTCGGGTGGCTCGGGGCTGCGGCTCGGGGCTGCGCAGCGACAGGTGGCTCGCGCGCCTCGACTCGACGCGGAGGGCCGCCACCGCCCGGCCGCTAGCTCCATCGGGTGCGCGCGCGCCACGGCTGCGAGAGACGAACGAGGGGGTTATCGTTGCACGGTGCGGAGAGGAGGGGAGGGCGAGACGGGGAGAGGGTATGGAGCTGGAGCTGGGCCGGGCTCGCTGGACGAGCCGAGGCGGGGAACGCGAGTGCCGCTAGTACTCTCGGACGCGGAGGAGTGGCTCTGCGCGTGGTGCGTGTGGGGGAGGGCGGGTCAGAGAGGCGGAGGAGAAGCAGGGGGAGAGGGAGACGGACCGGGCTCCTCTGCGGGAATGGCGGGCGGCGCAGGGTCGTCGTTCGATGGAGGCTCGTCCTCCTCGTCCTCCTCGCCTTTCTCCCCCGTCTCCCCCGGGTCCAGCACCTCTTCTGCCTCCTGCTCCCCCTCCTCCTCCTCTCCCTCATCGCGCTCCTCCGTCCCCTCCCTCTCCTTCTCCCTCTCCCTCTCGCGCCTCCTCTCCTCCCTGCACCCGCACCCACCCGCACCCGCGCCCTCGGCGACGCCCAGCAGCAGCACCCCGAGCGCCTCCCTCGCCGCGAGCTGCCGCGCGACGGCCTTGCTCTCGCTCTCTTGCGACGCGAGGACCCGCCCGTGGTGAGTGCACGTCGCGGCGAAGCGCGGCAGCGCGGCGGCGATGGCGGCGCGGGGGGTGCCGAGGAGGGCGGACGGGGAGGAGGCAGGCGGGGGCGGGTCGAGGCGGGTGACTCTGCGAGGACAGGTACAGAAGATTGCATGGGGAACGATGTAGGGTCATGAGGGGCAAACGAGCGCGCCACGCGAGAGACGACGCACTTGAGCGCGAGCTCCCTGCACCCCTGGGCGTCCTTCCACTGCAGCAGCCGCGAGTACGGGTCGCGCGTGCCTTCGAAGCGCAGGTGCGGCAGGACGTCAGCGTAGAGGCGGTCGAGGACGGCAAAGACGGGGCCGAGCGAGAAGGAACTGTCGAGGAAGATGACGGCGAGGAGAGACTCGACGACATCGCCGAGGACCTGTCGTGTCGGGCGGGCGGCGGCCAGCAGAGTGAGCCCAAGCCAGAGCATTCAGGGGAGAGCGATGCGGTGCCGGCGCACCTTCGGCGGCGACCACAAGAACGTCAAGTCCCCGTCCGCGACGTCCTTCCACTCGAACCCCTCCGCCTGGACCGCCGCGTCCCTCATGGCGGCCTCGAGCGCGGGCGAAGAGTGCAGCACGGTCTTGTGCAGCGCGAGCTTGCGCACGGCGAGGGCCGCGAGCGTCCCGTTCGAGACGAGGAGCGCGCGCAGGAAGGTCAGGATGCGAGGGGTCGCGTGGGGGAAGCGCTCGACGAGGCGGGTCGTCGCCCACTGTCGTCGGGCAGAAGACAGCGTCAGCCAGGCACTCTATGGTGGCAGAGGAGGACGGGAAGCGCACCGTGTCGAGCAACGCATCCCCGAGAAACTCCTCTCGCTCGTAGCAGAACGTGCCCTCGCCGACCCAGCTGCGGTGAGTCAGCGCCTGCACGAGGAGCTTGCCCTGCGTCTTGACCTCGTACCCGAGCGCGGCTTCGAGCTGCCTGAACGCGACGCCCGCGCGCTGCGGCTCGACGCCGTCGAGCAGCTCGCGCGCCGAGGCCCGCTCGTGCCACGGCGTCGGGCCGCCGAAGCAGAGCCCGAGGCGGTCACCCGCGGCGAGGACGCGGTCGAACCCTCCTGGCACGATCCGGAGCGCAGGCTCGCCCGAGGCGGTCGTCGTCGCGACGCTGCCGGTGAGCAGCGCGGCTCCGAGCGTCGCCTCGACCGTGTCGCACAAGAGGCGGCGCGACACCTTCTTGGTCATAGTCAGCCCGTCCTCGGCGACGACGACCGTCGCGTCTGCCGTCTCGGGCATGAACGTCGAAGTGCGCAGCGTGTGCGGGAGGATGTGCCGCGCGAGGCCAGACTCGAGTGCCCTCAGGCGGAGCGACCGGTTGTCGACGCTGTTCTCGCGCATGCGCGTGAGGCGCTCCTCGTCGGCGCGCGGGTGCTCGAGGTAGACGTGGACCGACGTGAAGAGCTTGAGGGGCGCGTCGCCAATGTGCTCGAGGCGCTGGTAGTCCCAGCCGCAGGCACTCGAGGGGGCCGCGAGCGCTTCGTCGAGGAGCGCGAGGTCGATTGAAGGCAGACCCAGGTGTACGACGAGGGCGCTCGCGGACGTGCGCCCAGCGAGGAGGCGGTTGAGGGACGGGACGAGGCTAAAGTCGGTAAAGAAGGTCGCTGGCAAGGTCGTCGTGCCGAGCATGGACGAAGGAAAGTTGCGCAGCGACGTGTACTCCTTGTAGGTCGTGTAGGTGCGCCGCTCGGGCGGGACGAGGGCGTTGTGCGGGCGGCAGTCAAACGGCGCGAACTGCACGACGGGCTCGGACGAGCCCTGCGCGAGCGAGTGGTCGTAGCAGACCTTCACGTACGACGGGTACTCGGAGCTGCGAGACAGCATGTCAGTGAGCTAGGCCGAAGTTGCGACAAGAGGTAGAAGCACAGGCGCACTACTTCTCGATGAGCTTGCGCTTGCGGGCCGGCGCGTTGTGCTCGACTTGCGCAGTCGGCGACCTCGTGTCGACGTCGTCACGGACGCGGTCCAGGAATCCGATCCGCGCAGTCGGGCGGCGAGAAGGGACGACGACTAGGTCGCCCGGGCGAGCAGTCGAGACGTCGATCGGCTCGAAGGCGCCCGCGACAGCTTCCCAGTCGACCTCGCCTCCCGGAGTGACGGGCGCCCACAGCGCGTAGAAGCGCTCGTCGTCGATGCGTCTGTTGAGCACGACCTGCGTGCAGACGCGGTTGAGCTGCTCGAGCTGGGCCAGCCGGCTTGAGCGGTCCTCCGCGCCCTCCCAGCGGTGCTCGCTGATGCCGACGACGCGCATGCTGAGGGACGCGCCGTCGCGCTCAAAGAGCTGCATCGCCTCGCCCAGGTGCAGGTGCGCCCCGCAGACGAGGGCGAGGCGGGTCGTGCCGGACGACCTCGCGAGCTCGACGACGTGAACGACGGCGGCCTCGCTCGTCCACAGGTTGCCGAAGTGGTGCTTGAGCGTGACGTCGACGTGACTGGGCATGACGCCCGACTCGACGCTCCGGCCGTCAGCGTCCTTGGCGCCCTTGCCCTTGGGCTCGCGCACCGGGAGCAGGTAGTCGTCGAGCGCGCCGGCCTTGTGCAGCGCGATGGCCGCCTGGTAAGCGGCGTTCTGCTTGGCCGCCTTCTTGGTCGGCATGACCTGCGACTCAAACACGCTCGACTCGAGCGCGGCCGTCCTCGGCAGACGCAGCGTCGCGCTCCACGCCGTGCCGAACCCGGTGACGGCGCACTCGGGCTTCTGCAGCGTCGTGAAGGCGTCGAAGCGGAGGAACTGGCAGAACTGGGCGACGAGCGGGACGGCCGAGGCGTGGCTGAGGAGCGCGCCCTTCTGCGTCTTGTACGTCGGAAGGCCCTCGAGGTCCGGCTCGTGCGGGTCGTCAGCCTCTTCGGGTCGGTCGGCGTACATGTCGAGCAGCTCGCGCTCCTGCGTCACGTACGAGCGGTACTTGTCCGCGTCGAGCGACCCCCTCTCGGCGATGACGACGTAGCGAGCGTGAGCGGCACGGGCGCGACCGCGCGATTGGACGTAGCTGTGGGCCCGCACGCGTCAGAGCGACGCGAGGCGCAGGACAGGGAGACCAGGGCACCCGGTGATGGTTGTCAGCGCGTCAAAGCGGATGACGAGGTGGCACGAGGGCACGTCCAGGCCTTCCTCTGCGACGCGAGTTGCGACGAGGAGGTTGACCTCGCCCGTCCGGAAGGCTGCGACGGTCTCGTTCTGCTCCTTGACCGCCATCCCCATCGCCTTCTCGCCCACACCGCCGGCGACGTCGCGCCAGACCCGCCCGCCGTGACCGACGAGGGCAGCTGGGCGCACGAAGCTCTGCAGGCCCGGGACGCGCTTGAGCAGCTTTGCCAAGACTGTGGCGTGGTGGCGCTGCTCGACGAAGATGATGGCATGGAAGCTCGGCTCGTTGCTGAACTCGCGCAGGACCGCGACGAGGGCAGACACTTTGGGCGACAAGACCGAGTCGGCGGCGGGCTCGTGCGTGAGGGCATCGAGCTTGGCGACCACGTCGGGCGGCGCTTTGTGCTCTTGAAGAAGCTGTTGCAGGTAGATCTCGACGCCAGCGGCACCGAACAGGCCTTGTGCCGTTTCGACGCGGTCGCAGGCCCGTGCGTCGAGCGACGACATTGCCTCGAGCTGACTTGCGAGCTCGCGCAGGACGGGGGGCGGCACGAGCTGAGCCGATGTTGGCGGGAGGTGCTCGACGAGCGTCTCGGCTGCTCGAGGCGAGACCTCTGCCATCTCCTGGCGGTGCGACCTGGCCACCTCGAGGATGCGGACGTCGAGGGTCGACTCGAGGTTGCTGCGAGCAAAGAGCAGTCAGCAGGGCGATGACAGCCTGAGTGAAAGCGCGGGAGACGGACCGGACGGCCTCCTGGGGCTTCTTGACGTTCCAGATGGGCGACGCCGTCAAGCCCAGGATGCGTGGGACCGCCTGTCCGCTCTCTTTGAGCGGGTGGTAGTGCTGCCGCATGATGAGCGCGTACGGGTGCGACTTCTGCGCGTGATGCGCCTCGTCGAAAACCATGAGCTGGACGTCGCGCAAGTCATAGTAAGCGCTGGCGAGCACGTTCAGCCAGATTTGAGGCGTCAGGACGACGACGTCGGCGGCGTCGAGCTCTCGCTGCCACTTTTCGCGCTCCCAAAAGTCGACGCCTTGCGCGCCAACGAAGCTCTTGACTCGGAGGCCTGTCTGCGACTGGATGACGTTGGCCTGCTGGTAAACAAGGGTCGTGGTCGGCGTGAGGAAGACGAGAAGCCGGCCTTTGGCGTCCGCATCGTGGTGGGAGGGCAGAGGCGTGGCGGCGACCTGGCGCAGCAAGAGGACCGCGATGAATGTCTTGCCACTGCCCGTGTCGGCCCGCACGAGGCTGTGTTCGAGGCAGCGTGAGCTCAGGATCTCGGGAGAGATGATGAGGGGGAGCCGGCGCACACGTTGTTGCGCAGAGCTTGCGCGGTGACCTGCTCTTGGAAGAGGCGAGGCACGAGAGCCCCTCGAGGCGTACCCATGCCTGCGCGGGACCGCGTAGCGAGCGAGAGAGGAAGAGGGAGGGAGACGAGGTGGGGCTCGAGCGAAACGGGTTCAAGGGAGGCGGTGCAGGCAGGTCGAAAGGACGAGTTTGGGATGTACTTGGACTCGAGGGCTTGCTCGCTACCCTTCGCAGGAGTCTTGTACTCGGTGTCGCCGAGGACAGGCGAGGCAGCGCCCGCCAAGCGCACGGGGAGCCAAGGAGGAAACGGTCGACCGAGACCGAGTCCTCACGACGCGCAGGATGCGGATGCAGAGGCCTGAGAGTTGCATGGCAGCGATAACGACGAGGGCAGGCGGGGTAAGATGCAACGGAGGAGCACAGAGAACAGAGGACAAGAGGGGTAAGGAGTCGCACGCAGGGTATGCACAGCTAGCTCTCCTGCGCGCGTGCAAAACGGCGGGTCAGCCTCGTGCGCCCTGCTTGACATCCAAGGAAAAGGAGAGAAGATCTTACAGATACAGATCGAGGCGAGGCCTTACTCGTCGGTGCCCGACAGAGGCCACGACACCCCGAGGCGGGGGACCACGTCGACGTTGGCGCGAGCGTCGCCCTCTTCCTCCTCGAGCGAGGTCACCCAGTCGGCCCACTCTTCAAGCGCGTCCTCGTAGTCGCGCAGTCCGCGCACGGCGTACGGGTGCAGCTTCTTGTCGTAGCCGGCCTCGACGCTCTCGCGGAACCGCTCGGGGATGGCCGGCACGGGCTCCGAGCCGTGCGCCTCCTTGAGCAGGTCGAGCGCCGCCGGCGGGAGGATCGAGAGGCGCTTGGAGAAGCGCAACGAGACGCGAGGGGAGAGGGCGGAAGGACCCGCGCCTTGGCGAGGGCGGATGGGCGCCGAAGGGAACGTCGTGTCGCCGCTGCCGGTCGTCGAGACCGAGACTGTGCTCGCGCCCGACGACGCGACGGTCGGGTCGACGTCGGTGCGCGTGACGACGCCGTTCTCGAACTCAAAGGCGAAGAAGGCGGGATTGAGCGAGCGACGGCGCTCGGCTCGGCCAGACTTGGGTCGCGGGCGTCGAGCGGGACGCGAGGACGAGGCCGAGGGTCGCCGGACGGGCGCGTCGGGCGTGTGCGGCCCGGGCGAATCGCTCGATGTCACCAAGCCCGTCTCGATGGTCGTCGGCAGTGGCGGCGGGGCACGCAGCTGCCGTCTGTCGGTCGACTCGCTCGAGCGTGCCGAGTCGCTCTGCTCGAGGAAGAACGGGTCGACGGGCGTGTCGTCGGGCGCGCCCCTCGAACCCTTGCCCTGCTTCTTGCCGAGCCCGCTTTTGAGCCACGAGACGACCTTTGCGACCGTCTTGAGGTCGTGCTTGCGGCCTCCGTTCGACGCGACAGAGGGAGACGGGACCGAACGCACAAGCTCTTGCGCATTGTCGTCGTCGCCTTCATCGTCGTCGTCCGACTCCTCATTGAGGACACCACCGAGCGCGTCGACCGTCCAGGGCGCCTCCTTGACGCCTCGCGTCGAGCAGATCGTGGATCGCTTGGGGCGAAAGAACGACTCGTCCTCGACGAGGTTGTCCATGGGCTCAAGCTGGTCGTGCCGCTTGCGCACCGCCTCGAGCCGGACGTTGAGCAGGCTGAAGAGGGCGACGATGCCCTCGTCGGGCGGCTGGTCCGGGTTGCGCTCTTGCGCAGCCTTGCCGAGGCGAGAGAGGCGCCACACGAGCTGCGGGACGACGCGATGTGAGTGGCTGCACGTGTGGCCCCGCGTTGGGAACGGACAGAGGGACGCACGAGCCGGATCCAGTAGCCGCGCACGCCAGAGTAGTAGTGGAGAAGCATGCGCTGAAAGAGCGTCTCGTCGAGGATGATTTTCTCGCACAGCTCGGTGCGATGCTCCGGGTCGAACGTCAGGCTGCGAACGAGCGTGGTGGTCAGGTCAGGCTGCCGACTTGGTGAGGGGGTCGAAAGGCTCGGAGCACGCACGCGTCAAAGTTACTGTAGAGGAGGGCGATCGTGCGCATGATGGTCACCGTGTTGTCGGCCTGTTCGAGGATGAGGCGAACCGTCTTGAACAGGAACGGGAAGTCGAACAAGCGCACGCCCCCTTCGTCGGGCACGGGGGTCTCGTCCTCGTCGCCAACGCCCCTCGTCGAGTAGGCGAGCGTGTACATCAAGCTCTCGATGAGGTCGCTCACGAGGAAGACGCCGCGCACGTCCCACAGCGACGTGCGCTTGACGCAGGCGCGCACCCAGACCTGCAGCATGCCGCCGTAGAGGTACCGCCGCCCGACCGCGTCGAGCGCAGCGCCGTCGCCCGTGAGAAGAGCCGAGGGCGGTCCACCAACAATGTCGGAGAGGGTCGCGACGACCCGGCGCTGGGCCAGTTCGAGGACCTTGGGCTTCTGCCCGAACGACAGGTTGGCCGAGTCGTTCGTGTTGAAGTTGCCTGACTGCGCTCCGATCGACGTGGCGGTGCGCATGCTACGGTGCACGAGCGAGTCGACCTTCTCGAGGAGCGATGCGGCGAGGAAGAGGTAGCCAGGTGCTGTCATGACGGCCGAAGGAGGGAGCGAGTCGAGAGCGGCGGCGCTCGCACGGAGCGACGAGGGAAGGAGGTGCATGGCGAGCTGGCGCTGATAGGCGCGGTAGAAGGCGAACGACAGGTCCGAGTCGGACGCCTGCCAGCGGATGAGCCTGCGCAGTTCACCAGGTGAGGTCAGCGGGGGACACAGCCTTCAGCAAGCAGCAGCGATCGCGCCTCACCAATTGCCCGTGAGTTCGAGCTTGATGTCGCCTTCCTCGACGAGGACCTCGGGTTCCAGTGTAGGGGCCATCGGTGCTGAGAGGAGTGACGCGTAGGTGCGGAAGTCGCGCAAGCACAGACTCGAGAGGTGCTCCGGGAAGGCACCTTCGTCGACAGGCGGCAGCTCACTACGGCGGGCAGGGATCATTGGTGAGCTCTGTGCGGCAGTTCGGCGAGGAGCCAGCAGGCACGCACTGTTCGTTGACGCCGGCCTCCTCCAGGATGCGCTTCAGGCCCTGGCGCTTGACGGGCGGGAGGGAGCGCAGAAGCTTGAGCGCCACGCCTTCGAGGCGGAAGAAGGCGAGCGCAAAGACGCGACTCGAGAAGGCGAGGACGTTGGCGTAAACGGCTGCAGGTGCGAGACGAGCAGGAACAGTCAGCTCGGTGTCGCCTCCAGCTTCGGGCATGTGCCGGCGCTCACCCTTGTGATTGAGCTTCTCGATGGCAAAGTTGAGCATGCGAAGGAGCGCCCAGCGATAGCGGTGCTGGTCCTGTGGGTCGTCCTTGAGCGCTTCGTGCGACAGGAGGGTGCTGCACAAGGCGGCCGAGTCAGCTGTGGGCGGCTCCAAGAGGACCAACGGGCGGAGGACTGCGCACCTCTCCGCGATGGCGATGATTCCGTCGATGCAGCTGCCCCGGTGACCCGCCTGCATCTCGATCAGGTCGTGCAGGAGGACGTCAAGCCTGCGACGAGCACAGCAGCGACCCGGGCGAGTCAGTCACACGGCAACAGACGCGCGAGACCCGGTCACGACGCACCAGCCAAAGAGGATATCGCGGCGCCGGTGCGAGAGCGACTCGGTCGCCTTTGGGCTCGGGCTGCCTTCCTCGTGTCGCATGAAGGGCAAGAGGGCGCCGTTGATGATGGCGACGCGGTCGTGCGCGGGAGATCCGTACCTGTCGACGAGGGAACGGAGTCAGCGAGGAGCAAGTGAGGGTAGGCGAGCGAGACTCACGCCTGCAGCGCGTCCTCGAGTTCAAGCCAGGCACGCGTCATGCGCTTCTCAAGCGAGCCGGCCGGCGCGTCCGAGGCGGCAGCCGCTCTCCAGAGTGGCACGACAGGGGGTGCCGGCGGTGCAGCGAATTCCGGAGGTGCACGAGGTCGAGGCCGGGCTTCGTTGCCTGGATGGGCGAGCTCAAGCGCGGGCCCGGGCGGAAGGGCAGGTACCTCGGTCCCCGACTCGATCGGACGCGGACGGCGGCCCTGGAGGCTGTCGGAGCGGGCGAGCGTCCGGGTGGTCGGCGGCTGCGGAGGAGGGTTGGGCGCCTCGGGCGCAGTGTGCGCGACGGGAGTGGCCTCGGTGAGGTTGACGACAGCCGCCGTAGCGATGGTCGGCTCCGGCTTGTCGTCCGCCTCTTCGGCAGGCGTCGACATGCCGGACGAAGTCGCTGAAGGCTGCGCGGACACGACGGTCGAGGCCTGTGCCGACGGAGAAGCGGTCGAGGCGTCGGCGGTTTGGCTCGAAACGGCGAGCGAGGAGAGCTTGGTGGTGGCGAGGGTCTGAGCGTCAAGCGGAATCGTCAGCCTGAGGAGTACCGGGTGCCTGCGGAGCCGAGAGGGGCAAGACTCACGAGCAGGTTGTCCGTGCTGGGCCGCCTCGGGATCGTCGCGCGGTCCGTGAGCAGGTCAAAGCTTCGCCTGCTGCCGCGCTCTGGCGCCTGCTGCGCAATGGGCGGTGCATTCATCGGCCAGCCACCGTCGCCGCGGTCTCCCCACCCGCTGGAGAGCAGGTCGTCGCTCCTGCGCCCCGGGGGCAGACTCATGCCCAGGATCTTCTTGGGCCCACCCGCTGACGAGCCGTGACCATCGGCACTGGCACTGCTGCCGCCGACGCCGAGGAGGCTCGAAAAGGAGCCGCGCCGCCTTCCCATGCGCCGGGCGGGTGCAGGCTCGTCCGAGTGATCGCGCAAGGGCATCGTCCACGACGACGCCTGCTGTGGCGCGGCTGCAGCCGTGCTCTTGCTCGAGCCACCCTTGGTCAAGCGGTCGACCAGGCGACGACCGATGGGGACGGACGAGCTGGACGCTGCGACTGGCGGCGGGCCCGAGGCTGACGACGGCGCGCGGACAGGGTAGCCATTGCAGTCGAGCGACGGCTTGTGCGAAGCGTGCGAGTCGGCCGTCTGAAGCGACGTGACCGACGCCTTGCGCTCGTGCTGCTGGGACGGGCGCCGGGTCGTCGTCGCCGAGATGACCTGGAAGTTGGGGTTCCTCGCGCGCGCGTCGGACGCCGACGAGGACGAGGCACCTCGGTTGCGCAGCTTGGACAGCTGGCGAGTGAGGCCTTTGTTCGCCGCGTCCACGGCGGTGCCGAACGAGCGCTTCGTCGGCGAGTCGGGCGGGCCCTGCGAGGACTCCGCGGGGATCTGCGGCGAGCCCTGCGCACTCGGCGAGGACGATGGACCGCCGGCAGGTGTTGGCGGAAGCGTCTTGTCGAGCGAGAGTTCGCCGAAGGGAGGGACAAGGGACGACGAGGAAGAGGGATCAAACGGAGCGAAAGACGCCGGAGGAGGGGGAGCGGTGCGCCTGATGCTGCTGACGTCTGTGTCGACTGCCGCACTCGACGAGAGGTCCAGAGGCGGGCCAGTTGATGCGACGGGCGGGAGAAAGGGCGGCGCGAGCGGCACCTTCCTCGCGAGGTCCCGCTCCTCGTCGTCCTCATCCGGATCTTGCCCGTTGATCATCCCCGCTGCGCCCCCGTGCCCACTCTGGCTGAATGAGCCCAGCGAGAGCAGGCTCGCGAGGCTTTTCCTCCTGCGCCTCTTCGGCCGGGGGCTCGAGCCTGCGCCGCCGCCAAGCCCCATCGAGAAGACCGACGCGCCGCTGACGCTCGCGCTCCGTCCGCTGGCGGCAATGCTCCCGATCGAACTGACCGACGCGTGTCCGCGCGGTGCACGCCTGCTGAGCTCGTCCTCTGTGCCCGCGCTGCTGCTGAACGACGCGCGCGGGACGTCGGACGCGATCGGGCGGTGCGGCGGGATCGCGCGCTCGAGTTCGAGTTCGAGCTCGAGCTGCAGGTCGACCTTGGGAGGTTCCTTGCGGGACGTCGTCCGTCCCTGGGCGCTACCGGGCGCACCAGACAGGCTGAGGAACCCGCTGTTGCCGGCGCTGCTCGCCGGCGAGGCTGTGCGCGTGTGCGGGACGGACGCGGGCACGGGCGAGGATGTCGGTGCTTGTGAGGGCTGGGCGGTCGCAGAGTCGGCGGGCGAGAACAGCGGCCTGCTCGCGCTCGATGGCGGCGACGTCGGCTTCTCCTTGTCGATGCTACTCGTGCCGAGCTTGAGCAAGTCGCTCAGCCCGAACATGGTCTCGGTGCTGCCAAACGATGAGCCAAAGTCGAAGTTGAAGTCGAGCAGGGGTGCACTCCGCGCCCCAGCCGACGCTGATGCCGATGTCGGGTTCGAGTCGAGCGACGGCCGGGCCGACGTGGCAGTTGTCGATGCCTGCGTCGACGCCGACAGTACCGTCGGACCAAGCGAGTCGAACGACCCGCCCTTGTAAGACGAGAACCCGCTCGTCGTCGTGCCTGACCCACTCGGGCGGTGGTGCTGCGCGGCGACGAAGCGTCCGCTTGACGAGGCGCTAGACGGCCCGGCACCGGACGCAAAGGGTGGCTTCGAGGAAGATTGAGCGGTACGAGCCCCGTCGAGCCACGCCTGCGAGTCGGGCGTGCCCGGGCGCGGGCGATCGAGGACGCTGCGCTTCGCTGGCCGCCGCTCTTCCTCCTCCTTCTGATCCGTCTCGGCGTCGCCCGTGTCCGGCGCACTGAAGGCGAAAACACTCGAGCCATCGGGCGTCTTGGGTCTCGTGTCTGGCGTACGTGGCCTGCTCTCGCCCGCGATCGCACCCGCGTCGCGCTCGCCAAAGCGGAAGAGCCCCGTCGTGTCAGGCGTTTTTGGTCGCGGTCGGTCGAGGATGCTCGTCTTCTGTGCGGAAGAGGGCGCCGAAGGCGTTGGCGTGACGGTCCCGCTGCCGCCGCCGTTGCTCGACGCGAAGCTGCTGCGGCAGACGGTGGGGGACGGCGAGCGGGACGGGTGCAGAGAAGGACTCGCGCTGGGGACCGGCGTGCGTGGTCGGGGGCGGTCGAGGATCGAGCTGTAGGCCGAACGGGCGCTCGGCGAGGGTGAGGGGGAACGTGCGCTCGCAGGGGTCGTCGAGCCGAGGGCGGGGATCGAGCCGTGAGGAGAGGGCGGCTGAAGGGAGGCCGACCGGACGGAGGCGGCAGAGGTGGGGTAGTAGTTCAGCGAGGGCGAGCCTGCGCTCGGCGAGTGTGCGCCGGCCCCGCTCGCCGGACGCCCCTCTGCGCTCAACGACGCCGACATGGCCGAGCTGCGACGCTGCGGCGTGAGCGACGATCGCGGCGCAGGCGGGCGCGAGCTCGTCTTGATGGCGACTCGTTGCCGAACGCCGCCGAACTGGGTCGGCAGGGTGGTCGTCTCTCCCACGCCGTCGAGCTGCAAGGCGGACCCTTCACTCCCGCGCCGCGAAGATGAGGGTGCCGGGGACGGCTCTCGGCGCACGTAGACCTGTTGGCCTTGCTGCTGCACTGGCGGACCCAACACTGGGGACCCCTGGACGGACCCGCCGGGGCCGGCGCCGCCCTGGGGCACGTAGTGCGTCGCCGCTGCGGCCTGCTGGACGTTGCCTCGACCGTTGACAAAGGTCGATTGGGGCGTCAGTCGCTGCCACGAGCGCGACGGTGCCATGGCGCTCGAGGACGGGTCGGACTGGCCGCTCGAGGACGACGCGCGAGACATGGTCGCGGGCGTCGACGAGGGGGAGACGAACGGGGTGCTCGAGCCCGACATGGCGAAGAGGAGGACCTGTCCTCCAGGCAGCTTGTCGCGTCAGCTCTGTGGCGCGTCTGGGCATCGCTGGCACTCCTCCTGGACGGGCCGTCGGCGACTCACAGTCGCTCAGAGGGGAAGAGCTCCAGTTGCAACAAGCCTCGTCGCCCGCTGTGGGTTGAACGAGCGTCGTGCGGGCCCGCGCGAGGCACTGGTGCTGACCGGTGGACGGGGTGGCCTGCCCTGTGAACGTGGCCTGCTCGAGGTGAGGCGCGAGCGGGGAGGCCTGGCGCAGGACGAGATCCGCGGTCGCCGGCGAGCTCGCGGACGGCGGCCTGTCGAACGGCTGAGCTGGACCTCGGGGGTGCTGGACCGGCTAACTCGAGACGACTCGAGGGCGCTGGCGGCGCGAACGAATACACTTGAGCCTGTGAAAGGCTAGTGGACGCGGCGGGATCGGCAAGGTCGCAGAGTGGGTTGGCGAGAGAGCTGTCGAGCCGCTGTGCAGTCGTGCGCGCGCGTCGAGGCTGTCGAGCCTGTGGATAACCGGCAGTGCTCGTGCCGAAAGCGTCTAGCGGGTGGTGGGAGCGAGAGAGCGCGTGTCCAGGAGTCGCGCACCTCCTCGACGCCTCGCTCGAGGCGGGGGTCGAAACGTGTCTCGGCCTTCTTCTCAGACACGCCGCAGTCTCCTGGACAGCTTTACCAGCAGTCCACGCACAAGCAAACAAACGGGACTAGGAAGCAACGACGAGTGAATCAAATGCGAAGGGAACGAGTGGGACACGGGCCCGTCGACCCCGGCCGCGGACAGAACGGCGTCTACGTTGACTGCGAGGGACAAAAGGCGATACAAGCGGAGGGTAGGGGGAGAAGAAGAGATAGAGGAGGAACGAGATGGAACGAAACCGGGGATGTTGCCGTGGGTGGCTCAGCCGGCGAGGGTCGAGGGCGTCGACGGCTTGTGCGTCCGGCTCATCTCGTCGGCCGCCATGATGCTGCGATGGAAAGGGCTTGTCAGCTCGGAAGATTCTGTGAAAGAGAGTGTACGACGAGAGACTCGCGCGTAGAGAGAGGTCTGGGTGAAGCTCCAGGTCGGGTCGAGAGACGCGAGGAACGGGTCGCGCTTGGCCTCCGAGGCGGTCGGGCGCGCCTCGGGCTCGCTGCCATGGTGCGAGAGCATGTCAGCGCGGTAATCGGGGCGAGGAGAAAGAATGGGACAGCGACGAACATCTGGAGGCAAGCGCCGACGAACTGCTCGGCGTGGTCCGAAATCTGCACGTCGGGAGGGAGGGGCGGGCGCATGCGCTCGGCACCAAGCTGCATGGCGCGGACAGGTCAGTAGATGCGTACGAGGTAGAGACGTGCGAGCCAATTGCGACGGACCTTGAACATGGCGCTCATGAAGCCCTCGCCTTCCCACAGGCGCGAGCCGGCGAGCATTTCGATGCAGATGCATCCGAGGGACCAAATGTCGGCTTTGGCCGAGTAGCCCTGCTTGTTGTTGTGGATGACTGCACGCGTGCGAGAGGGTGGCGGACGGGGGTGTCAGACGAGGCAGCGCGCGCAACGAGAGAGAGGAAGGCGCACCCTCCGGGGCCATCCAGAAGATGGAGCCCTGCATGCTCATGTTCTCGTTGTTCTGGTAGATGTCGCCGCTCTTCTTGGACGTGCCAAAGTCCGAGATCTTGCACATGCCGTCCTGGTCGATGAGGATGTTGTCCGCCTTCATGTCGCGGTGGAGGATGCCGAGCGAGTGCAGGTACTCGAGACCGTCGAGGATCTGCAGCGTGAAGAACTTGATGACGTTCTCTTCGAACTGCGAGGATTGCTCGGCTCGAGGGTCAGAGAAAGAACCGAACGAATGGCGCAGAGGAGGAGAGTGAGAGCGGGGCAAACGCACCTTGCCGTGCGTGCGGATGATGCGCCCGATCGATCCTCCCGGCACGTACTCGAGGAAGATGGACAGGAACTCGGGTGTCTGCTCCATGCCGAGGTACAGGACAATGTTGGGGTGGTCAAGGTCCTTGAGCAACTCGATCTCGGCCTTGAGGCTCGAGATCATGCCCTTGGTGCGCTGGTCCTCCTTGTCCGAGAACGAGCGCGGCATCTCGACCTGCTTGACGGCGATCGTCTCGCCCGTCGTGACGCTGAGCGCGATGTAGACGTGCCCGTACGTGCCCCGCCCGATGAGGTCGCCCTTGATCCACTTGTACGAGACTGTGCGAGCACACGTACGACCGTCGAGCCACCCGAGTCAGCACCGCTGAGACAGAGACATCGAGCAGGGGGGGCAGAGAGAGGAAAAGGATGAGACGCACAGTTCTCTGGGTCCTCGTCGCTCGTCTGCTTGATGGCGCCGATCTGCTTCATCTGGGCGCTCGTGACCTCCTCGATGCGTGCGCCAAACAGCTTTGTGCTCTTGCGCCGCAACAGGTTGCTCGCGAGCCCAGACGCCGCGCGCGCGACGTTGTTGCCCGCCTTCTGGAGCATCCGCTTGCGATCTTGCGCGACGACCCGGATCGACTTGCGATACCCGAGGTGCGCCGCCCGGCGCGACGCGAGCGTGCTAGGGGTCACGGCAGAGGCGGAAGACGGCGGCGGCACGTCGCGCACGGGCGACGACGAGTTGGTCGAGGGCGTGCTCGGCCCTGGGGTCGGCAGGTCAAAGACGGGCTTGTCGAGGTCGTGCTCGGGGAAGAAGACGTCGAGGTGCTCGAGCACCGTCTCGACCGGCGGGCGGAACGCCCAGTCCTGGTCGTGCTCGCGCGCGGCGAACGAGTTGCGCCGGGCGAACGGCGAGGTCGGCAAGCGCACGAGGTCGTCCAGACGCGGGTGGGCGATCCGGGGCTTGCGTGCGCCGGGCACCCCCTCTGTCGGCGTGGCCGCGCCGCTCCTGCCGGCGAGGTTGAGGCGCTCGAGCGCACCCGCGAACGAGGCGTCGGTCTCTCCGCTCGCGCTCGCCGAGCGCCGGCCGTGACCACCCGTCGGCGGCATGCCCGGCACCGGCGTCATCGACTGCGGCGGCGTCGGTGTGTCGATCTTGAGGCGCAGGCTGGGCCGGCTGCCGAGCGAGCTGGCGCGCCCGAGCGGCGAGGGGACGTTGGGCCCGTGGCCGGGGAAGAAGGTTGACGAGTCCTCGAGGTCGTCGCCGAACTCGTCGACAAGCTTGGGCGTCGTCGATGCGGCAGAGGGCGGCGCAGAGGGCGCGACGGCGCGCAGCGTGCCCGTCCCGCCGCCACCGGCGAGGAGCGTGCCCTCCTCGCCGCCAGCCGGTGCCCCCGTCCCTGCGCCGAAGCGGCTCAAGATCGTCTGAGTCCAGTCCTGCGCGTCGGGGACCGAGTCGCGCTTGTCCGACGCTCCGCCAGCAGAGCTCGGCGCGGCACCGCCGCCGGTCCCGCTGCCACCGCTGACGGGTGAAGGCCCGCTCGACCCGCCGCCGGTCGACGAAGCGCTCGTCTGTCGGCGCATGGGCGACGACGACGAGCCGTACGACGAGGGGGCGGGAACCGCCGTGGTTGGGACGGCGACGACATTGGGCGGTGCCGACGCGGGCGGTGCAGACGCGGGTGGAGGGTTCGGCGCCGCCGACTGTGGCACGAACGAAGGCAGGGCGGGCTGGTTGACGGGGAACCAGGTGTTGCTCTCCTCGTCGAGCGCGTCGCCAAACTCGTCGACCAGGCGCGGCTTGCTCGCCGCTGGAGGCTGCGACGGGGCCTGCGCCTGTGACGGGAGGACGCTCGTTCCGCTCGCCTGGTTGACAGGGAACCACGTGCTCGTCTCCTCGTCCAGAGGATCGCCGAACTCGTCGAGCAAGCGCGGCGCCGTCGGTTGCTGCTGCTCCTCCTGCGGCTTCGGCGGGGACGCCGGCGCACGGGACTGCTGCTGGATCGCCAGCGCGACCTGCTGCTGCCCGACGGGGAACCAAGTGCTCGTTTCCTCGTCGAGCGGGTCGCCGAACTCGTCGACGAGCTTGGGCGGCACCGCAGGCACCGCAGGCAGCGGCAGGGCGTCGCTCGCGGGCGTCGATGGCCCCGTCGCGCTCGATGGCGGGCTCGTGCTCGCGCTCGCGCTCCGCTGCTGCGAATACTGCTGCTGTTGGGCGCCGGCGCCGGGAGGCAACCGCCTCCCCTCTGCCGCCGCGACGAGCCCGTCGTACGCTCCATCGTCGTCCTCGAACGCCGGCGCACTCGGCTGGGGCTGCGGCGTTGTCGCACCCCCTCCGCCCCCATAATCGACCGTCTCTGCCCTCCGTCGCGGACCGTCCTGCGCCCAGCCTTGGGCATCCGCAACAGCGAGGTCGTGCATCGTCGCGGGGCGCGCGCCCGACGGGCCCGGCGCAGGCTGGCTGTGCGTCTGCTCGAGGGTGGGGCGACGCGGGACAGGCGGTCCGCGGGCGGCCGCGGCCGCGGCGGCGGCGTGTTGTGCCTGGACGGGCGCGGAGTAGAACGCCGAGGCCGGGGCGCAGACGGGGATCGGCGGCGGGGAGGCGGTGTCCTGTGGGAAGGAGGGAGGCTGAGGCGGCTGAGGCGGGCGAGAGCCTGCTGCGCCGGGGTGACCGACGGGCCCGGACGGCGACCGGAACCCGGACGAAGCGTGCAGGGCGGGACTCGCCTGAGGTGGTGCGCCGTGGTACCCTCCTTGCGGCCCGCCCGAGCGCAGGTTGTCGACACTCTTGGACGCCATGCGACCCGCAGGCTGCACACCGAGCGTCGTCGCCCTCGGAGGGCCGCCCGCCGCCGCGTTGTTGACGTACTCGACCGAGTGGAACTGGTTCTGCAAGGAGAGATTGTGGTACGGGGACTGGCCCGCCGGCAGAGGCAGGTTGCGGTACGGCTGCGAGCCGTACTGCGGGAGGGTGGTGCGCGGGTCTGCACCTCGCAAAGAGGAGGACGGCGCCGGGGCATGCGGCGGGACGGGCGGACGGGCGATCGGGACGGTGGTCTGCTTGTGCGGCGCTTGCACGGTCCAGGACCAGCCTGGCGACGAGGCGGCGACGACAGCGGGAGGCACCGTCTGTGAGCGCTGCCCGTCTTGCTGAGGCGGCTGCGGTTGTGGCTGCGGCGGAAGGCGCCGTGTCGGGCCCGAGGGGCCCATGACGACCTGCGGTGCCTGCGGCGGGTACTGTTGCGGGACACGCGCAGGCTGGTAGGCGCCAGCAGCCGCATTGGGCGAGTGCGCCGAGGAGCGCTGCTGCGACGGCGGGGGGTTCGGCACCACCGGGACGTGGAAGTAGTCCTCGGGCGAGGTTTCGATCCCGCCGCTCGAGCCCGACGCCGCACGAAACCCGCTACCTCCGCCCGCAATGGGCGAGGCGCCCATGACGGGCGGGCTCTGCTGGCCGAGCGACTGCGGCGAGGCGACGACGCGCGAGCTGTCCGTCGACGATGCCGATGCCTGGCGCGACCCGTGGTGGCCGCCCGAGATGCCAGACGGCCAGCGCGCATTGTCGCTCCTTAAGCCGCCGTCGCGGTGCGTGCCGAACTCATCCAGCTCGCCAACGAGCGTCGGGCTGCGGTGCCTCGCCGTCGGGCTGCTCTCCCTCCTCCCGTTGCCCATCTCGCGCTCGCGCTGCTCGCGCTCACGGCGCGCCGCCCCTCCCGCGTACTCTGCCGCGCTGCGGCCCGTCTCGGGCGACGCGTTGTCGCGGCGAGGGACGACCTCCTTGACAAAGACGGTGACTTGGGGTCCTTCCGCCGCGGCGCTGGCCCTCACCGCGTCCCACAGCTCGCCGTCGCTCGTCGGGCGGCCCTCGCCTGCGCCGATGCGCGTGAGGTGGAACGCGTGCCGCGGAGCGTCTTCGTCCGAAATGTGCAGCCGCGAGAGGACGAGGTCCTTGATGGCGGCGGCTGACGAGACGGACCCGAGCGGGACGACGACGAGCGACTCGAGGTCGCTCGTCGCCGTGCAGAAGGCGCCGGGCGGGAGGGGCCAGTGCGAGTTCGGGGACACAGAGGAAGGAGAGCGGCCCTCGCGTGAGGGGGAGTATCGTGAGGGGAGCGGAGGAGCCGAGGCCGGTGGAGGCGGAGGGGAGTAGGGCAATCGTCGAGGAGGCAAAGGCGGCAGCGGGGTCGTCATCGTGCGACCTTGCGACCCGGCGGACAAGGGCTGCGGCGTGAACAGGGGGCGTGAGCGAGGGCGAGCTTTCTCGCGAGACCAGGTTCGGACGAAGGAGAGCGAGAACAAGGCGCACGGACGACCCTTCCCTCCTAGCGTAGCCGTTCCCTGCTCCTCCTCGCTGGTCGTACACGGCACCAGGAGAAGTCGCCCCGTGCGGCTCGTGCCAGCGCTGCGAGCTGCCCGACGCGCTCCTCCACCTCTCGTCTACGCCCGGAGGTTTCGGGGGAGCCTGAGGCCTGAACCCACTTCCGCCGCTGGCCCCCAGCGACGGAGACCCCGGATGCGGGCTGTAGGGCGAGTACATCGATATTGCGGGCGGCGACCCAGGCGAAAAGTGACGGGGCGGGCTCGGCAGTTGAGGCTGAGGGGAAGGGAGCGGGCGGACCGTCACGCCCGAGTGAAAGGCGCCGGGTGACCGCTGCGGGTGAGAGGGAGGGGGTGGCGGCGGTGAGCGGTACCGGGCATCCTGACCCTGCATGTCGATACGGACGACCGAGCTCTGTGGGCGGGAGGATTGGAGGGATGACGATGAGCGACTTGAGCGTAGAGTCGACTGGCTCGGATCAGCGAGGGGCTCACCTGGTTTTGTGCTCGCAGGCAAAGTGAGAGCGGGCACGGAAGTGCACTGGACTTTGACCCCCCGCCTCTGGAGTCAGGCTTGACGACGGGTGACCGCGAGGTGCGCGATGAGGTCGTCGTCGAAGGGAGGACTTGAGGGGGTGGGGCGAGGGAGCGGGCGGCAAGGGCGACGATCTGCTGCTTGGTAGGTCAGACCAGTGACTGTACTGGGCGACGCAGCAGCAACGTGTGGCCTCTGAAGGAACCGCTGGCGAGTCGAGGAAAGCGCGAGGTGCTCACTCGCTCGATCACTCTCTGCACGGGCGAGCGACGCCCGAGACAATCTCGCCACAGTCGCGCGCTGCAAGCCTCACGAGACGTACTAGCATGGTCAAGACTGGGCTACAAGTGACCCTCGGCACCCTTCAAGGCGGTCCGTTGATGTCGAGGCGACAACAGTTGACTGCCCGATCTCAGCTGCGCCTCTCTCTCGCCTCCCCACAACCCGATTCTCCGACTCTGCTGTCTGCCCCTGTGTGCGCCATGCCCGACATGAAGGAAGCGCGCCTGCTCGGCACCCCGGTGCAGCGCCACGCACCGCGCGCCGCCTCCCCGTTGAAGCACTCCTCGCGGCTCCCCTCGGACGGCGTACGCCTCTCTTGAACCCCCTGACAGCGACGTGCTCTGCCCGACACTCAAGCCACTGACGAGCGCGTCTCTGCCCCAACGCGCAGCCAGCCTCGCCCACCCTGTCCGCCACGTCCCACCAGCCGTCTCCCTCCCCGGGCGCACCTCAACCTCCAGCCCAGCAGCGGCCCCAGCCCTCCGCCGCGGACCTCAAAGCCGCAGCCGCAGCAGCCATCGCACGCACGCGCATACACGCCGACCCGAGCGTGTCGACTGCGTTCAGGCGCGAGGACGACCCCGAGCTGTTCGCGCTCTTCACTCAGTGAACGGAGGCTTTGCGGGGGTCTTGCCAGGGGGCGAGCTGTACGAGGAGTGTTGTATCACTAGGATTGCCGCGTGTAGGGGTGTAGCGTGTCGGCGCAGAGCAGGGCGCACTCGGACGCAGTGAGCAGTGTCGACTCGTGTGGATGCGCCGCCCGGACCTCCGACATCTCACCATGCTCCTCGCTCGAGACAGATCACTTTGCTAGTCTACGCTTCCCTATCTACACGCTCGATCCTTGCTCAGTAGACCTACGCGACACCTGCCCCCCCCCCACGTAACCGCTCCCCCGCCCCAGCCACCGCGGGCCCTACTCGAGCCTGACAACCTCGACCTCGACCCAGTTCTCGTACGTCTGTCCCTTCCTCAGGAGGCCATCCGCCTCCCAGCTCCTCCCGCCCTTGCCCTCGCCAAGGTCGGCCCCGACCTTCTCCGCGCGCTCGCGCATCCACCGCGCGAGCTCGTTGCGCTCGCCTCCCTCGTGCCCCTCCTCCTTCTCCTCCTTGGGCGCCCCCGCAGCATGCACCACGGCGCCCACGGGCGCCTGGAACTCGAGAAACACGAGCCCGTCCTTCCCGTACCCCTCGCCCTCCGTCTTTGCCCTGTCCTTGGCGGCCCTGGCCCTCCCCTCCCCCTCCTCTCCCTCTCCCCTCTCCGGACCCCCATGCGCGACCTTGCGCGCAGGGCCCGTCCCGTCGAGGGAGGGCGCCGTGTAGACCTGCACCGAGGACTGGTTGGACGTGAAGCGCAGGGAGAGGTGCGACGAGGGCGAGGTGAGGATCGCTTGGGGTTCGGAGGGAAGGCGGGGGGACCACTGCGAGGACGAGGAGGGGGGCTGCGTCGAGGGAGAGGGCTGGAGGGACGTGGGAGGGTGCGAGAAGAGGAAGTTGCGGTCTGGTGGGGCGTCCGGGCGGGGCAGCGTCAGACTCAGTCCAGGGACATCCACCCGCAGCGCAGCGGCGGGAGGGAAGACGCACCGATGCCGCCCTCGGGGTAGTTGTCGCCAATCGTGCGGTGCGGACCTTGGCGGCCCTGCGAGCAAAAGTCGAGCGGCGAGCCCTGGGCGATGGGGTCGAGTGCGCCGGTCGAGAGGCCCGAGTCGTCGAGCGCGACGAGCTTGTCCGACTGTGTTCCCCGTGCACGGGGAAGGTCAGCGCGTGGTGACGAGCGAGCACGCAGGAGAGTGAGGAGCGCACGGCGAGCCAGAGGTGGTGTCCGAGGACGTCCTTGTCCTTGCCGTCGTCCAGCCTGAAGCCCCAGTGCACCGTGAGGTTGACGGGCGTACCCTTGGGGATATCCTCGTCGCCGTCCTCGCGGATCTTGGCCCTCAGGACGACCTTGAGCTTGCCGAGGCTGGTCCCCTCCTTGCCCTCGGCGGCCGTGTGCGCGCCCTCGCGCTTCTCCGGCGCGAGGACGACGACGAGGGCCTCGACGACGAGCGAGCAGGGGAAGCCCTCTGCCCCTGCGGGCGAGTACAGCCTGTGGAGGGTCGACGACTCGGCGACGGGCTCGTTGGGGTCCGAGGGAGGCGGCGGGACTGGGTGGTCTGGGTCGTCCGGCGGGAAGAGGAGCGACTGGGAGCGCTCGACGGGGGCCCAGGGGAGCGTGTCGAACGCGGCCTCGCCGCCGTGGAGGCAGACGCCCTGCGCGCCGGGGAGGTGGAGCCTCGCGCCGGTCGAGAGGAGGGTCTCGCCCGAGGGGAGGCGGTTGGCGACTCGGCCGACGACCGAGTTGAGGAAGGCGCGGTTCGAGACCGAGTGGTGGTAGACGTCGATGTCGCGGAAGCCGGCGAGGACGTCGGTGCTGTCGTCGACGACGAGGGACGTGATGTGGTGGCCGTAGGGGAGGACCGAGGTCTGGAGGTGGGGGGTTTCGAGGGTGACCTGATCAGACTCGGTCGACATGGCGGGCTGCAGAGTGGACCTGTCGAGGTGAGCCGAGTAGTGTCAAGGCGGGGTCCAGGGCACGGTGAGGGGAGGAGCAGGGCCTTGCGTCATGGGGACTCGGAGGAGGACGGAGAGAGAGAGGGAGACGCACGTCGAGGCAAGGGCGGGGGCGGCGGCGGAGATGGGTCTCGAGGAAGAGAGTGGATTCGGAGTAGCTGTGCAAGCGTGCAGAGCGACAAGCCGAGTGGGTGAGGAGGAGGAGGAGGAGGGACGAGAGGGTGGGGGGGGGGGAGTCGGGCGGGGCCTCGTCTCGGACCTCGACTGGCGCACACCTCGCTGGCTCACACCACAGGCAGAGCAGCTCTCCAAGCACGCTTTGGTCGACCCACACGAGCCACCCACGGACAGCGCAGACGTCTTGACCCCATCGACGGCCGCGCGCCCTCATCAGCTCCGAGTCGCTCGTGCTCTGCCACCTGTCCCTCGGTTTGCGACTGGGCTTGACATTCCTCAGAGCTGCTCTTCCAGTACGCCTCTCAGCGTCTTGTGCACCCGTGCTCGCTGACCGTCACCTGCCACGCAGACTCCTCTGCAACACCGCGTGGTCCCCCCCACACCTCTCGCACCTCGCCGACCTCGAACCACTGGCCAGGCGGTCAAGCTGCCACAGTCCGCCTTCTTCCCGGCTCTAGACATGGCCTCGGCCGCGACGAGTGCCGCCAGCCGCACCCACGCTCCACTCGCATTCGACTCTCCCCCTCGGACCACCGCCGCCGTTCCCAGCCTCGACTCGACGTCCCTCCCCCGCTCGTCCACCTCGCGCTCGAGCCTCGGCGTAGCTTCGAGCTCGACCTCGCCCAGGCGCGCATCGCACCACAGCCCGGCGACGACCGGGGACCGACCTGCGCAGCGTCGCTTGTCGGCAACCTCGTCGTTCCGCAACGGCCGGCCTGTCTCGAGCATCTTCCCCGGGAGGCCAGGCAGTGTGTACGCGGGTACCGGTGTGCCGAATGATGCGACGTGCGTCGTGTCACCGTCGCTGGCGAAGAGAGGCGACGCAGCGACTGCGCGGGCACCGAGCGAGGTGGGCGCCGACCAGATGGACGCGCTCGTCGATGGCATGCGACGCAGCAGTGTCGGGCGACAGATCACGCAGGGTGCAGGACCCGGCCAGCCGCGGGCCCGCCGGCGGGAAGATTCAGCACCGCCGAGCGACTGGGGCTCGCTCGGCACCGGGCCCGGGCCCGGGCGCACGTCACCACGTTCATCGTCGCCGCACCACTCGCGCGACTCGAGCGCCGCATCCGACACGTCGTTCGCGAGCCTCGACGCGGGGCCGACGCCCGCGCAGCTCGCCGCGCCGCTGTTCCCTCCCTCGGGCGATGGCGACGGGGACGTGACCGGCGCGCCGAGCATGGCTCGCCAGGAGACGCTCAAGGCCATCGAGCGGCCCTGGATGTCGAGCGTGGCGATAGGTGGCGAGGTGCCGAGGACGCCGGAGCAGCTGCGGCAGGCGTACCGGGCGAGTGCGAGCCCGACGTCGAGGCGGCGGAGCAGCGAGACGGGCGAGGGGGCGCTCAGCAAGTCGGGTGCGAGTCCGAGGCGGGGCGCGCGGACGCCGCCGCCCGGAGGGGCTCTGCTCGACGCACCGAGGACTCCGCCGGGTGGCATCCGGCGGCTGTCGCTCCTCCCCTCTGCGGGTCTCTCTCCGCGCTCAGCGCGACGGGCAAGCTCGACAGCCGACGACCAACCGCTCGGTCCATCCGTTCCCCGCAACCCGCCAGACACCGCCAAACCTCTGCCCCCGCCGCCTCCCCTCCTGCCTTACGTCCCCTTTCCCGCCTCGTCCCCCGCGGCGAGCCTCGCGGTCCCGGACCCGCGCACGCCCTCGCGCCCCAAGTCGATCGAGGAGATCATCGCGCAGCATGCTCCGCCGACGTACCTCTCGGCCCGGAGGGCGTCGGCGTCTACCTCGGCGTCTGGACCCGGTCCCGCCGCTGCGAGCGGTCGAGCGCGCGAGGAGAGCGCGGCGACGCTCCCTTCGCTCGCCGGGCGGAGCAGCACGGATTCGCTCGCGGCTGAGCTGCGTGGCACGGCGGCTGCGCAGGACGCCTTTGACGGGCGGCGCGACGCACCGCCGTCACTGCAGCGGGCGACGCTCGTTGGGACCGCAGTACCCTCCATGGACGAGTTGGGCCCTCCTCCTTACGCTCGGTCGACTGCGAGCACAGAGGGTTTCCCGACTCCTCGCGTCTCGTCGCCCTTCTCGCCTTCTTTCTCCGCCGCCGACGCGCCCGACAGCGAGCGCGAGCTAGCCCGCCTCCTCAAGTCCCCGCGCCTCACCCGCCTCTTCACGCTCCGCCAACCGCCCAACAAAGGCCTCACTGTCTCCCTCGCCGACGTCGGCTCCGCCTCCGGCCACCCGGTCCTCGTCTTCCTCGGCCTCGGCGGCGTGCGGCACCTCATCGCGCTGTACGACGATCTCGCCGAGGCGCTCGGCCTGCGCCTCATCTGCGTCGACCGGTGGGGGCTCGGCCGCACGGGCGACGTCCCGCAGGGACAGCAGCGCGGCTTCCTCGAGTGGGCGCGCGTCGTCGCCGAGCTCGTCTCGCCCTCGCACCTCGACCTCGCGCGCTTCTCTGTCCTCGCCCACTCGGCCGGCGCACCCTACGCCGTCGCAGCGGCGCTGCACCCCGAGCTCGCGCCGCGCGTCAGGGGGTCGCTGCACCTCCTCGCGCCGTGGGTCTCGTGCGGGGCGGACTCGCTCGCGGGCCCGTACCGCTACCTCAGGCACGTCCCCGCGTCGGTGCTCAAGGCTGCGCAGGCCGCAGAGTGGAAGGTCCAGGGCTGGAGGCTCGGGAAACCGCCTGCGCTGGCGCTCGAGCATGCGCCTGTGGGGTGGGACGCGCGCACGGGGAGGCTCATGAATGGCGAGGAGCTCGAGAGGGAGGACGAGCGTCGGAGTGAGGAGGTCGGGAGGGGCGTCGAGCTGCTCAACGGGGGTTCGCCGACCAACGCGCGCAAGCTCGAGGTCTTGTACCCGGACGGGGCGCTCGTCCGCGCGGGGCCGACGGCGACGCCGCCTCCCGTGGGGGCAGCGAAGACTAAGGGCCTCAAAGCGAGCTGGGGTGGCCTCTTTGGCGGCGGTGGGGGCGGCGGGCTGGGCTCGCCAAAGCGCCCGGAGAGCCCGTTGGACGCAGCATCGCCCCGCAGCCGCACCTCGTTCCTGTCGCCATTGCCGTCCTCGGCCGGTCGCCGCGCCTCGTTCTTTGGCGGCATGTCGCGCTCCTCACCTCCTCCCGACTCGACCGACTCGGCGTCGGCGCGCAAGCTCGCCCCGAGCGGGCTCCCCCAAGGCACGCCCTCGCGCCGCTCGTCGCTCTTCTCCGCGTCACCTTTGCCATCTCCGACGACGCCGTCCTTCCGCCAACCGTCCGTGACTCCCTCTGTCGCGTCTTCTTCGTCACACTGCCCGAGCACGCGTCTCCGCGACACCGCGAGCCGCAGCCCCCCACCGCGGAGGGAACGCCTCCCCTCCGCCGTCTCCTCGACACCCTCCCACCCGTCCAGCGGCACCCACACGAGCCGCAGCCGCGCGGAGCGCCCCTCGCTCCCCCCCGCGCAGCTCACCTCAGGCCTCCTGCGCGCCTCGCACGCCGAGTCCGACCGCGGCGGCGCGGCCGCGGACCTCCTCGTCCTCCTCGAGCGGACCTCGTCGCCCGGACGCGAGCGCGGCGGCATGGGCTTTGCGTACGGCGACGTGCCGCACCGGGTCACGGTGTGGCACGGGGAGAGGGACGACCGGATCTCGCTGGCGAGCGTGCGGTGGCTTGAGGGGGAGCTCGAACGCGGGAGGGCGGGCGAGCGCGCGAGGGAGGATGGGAGGGGGGACAAGGCGTGCGAGGTCAGGGTCGTCAAGGACGGGGATCACTCGCTCATGGCTAGTGAGTCGGCGCTGGTCCTCCTCTGCCTTCTGCGGTTGCGCTGACGGGCAGGAGCCCGCTGGTCGTCTCCGCTGCCGCCTATGCCTCCTCGCTGACACACGCCGTTCCATGCCTCGCAGACTCGCGCGTCATGCTCGAGGTGTTGGAGAGCATCGCCGACGAGTGGGCGCGCGGCTGACCCCGTCGTCTCCTCCTGGCCGCCTCCGTCCTTTGTCGACTCGGTTCAACGTCCGCCGTCTCGCCTTGCGCTGTCAAGCCCCGGGGACCTCTACGCGCCGAGGCCTCTATGTACGCGCCCGAGTGTGTTTCCGCTGCACGCTGGAGCCGCGCCGTGCACGAGCCGCCGCACCGCCGGTGCTCGGCAGGCGACTTCGACGCTCGCGGGCGGCATGCATCGAAACCTCGTAGTGACAAGCTCTTGTGCGATCGTGGCGCACCCATTCGAGCGAGTTGCCAGCACTGAACGCGGCGACGGCGAAAGCGAGTGGGGCAAGCGAGCAAGCGAAGCGAGAAATGTGGGGTCTCCGCACCGTGTCTCTGAACCAGATGAAGGTGAACGCGAGCCAATGAGAGCCGTCGTAAAAAGGAGGAGGCGTTGATCAGCGCTTTTTGGCCGTGCGCGGAAGCGGCTCAAGGCCAGCGGGGTGCTCTCGCTTCCTCACCCTCCTCGCTCGCCCACGCAGACCCGCTCTCTTGCTCCACATTCGCACCCCGTGTCGACCCAATGTCTGCCCCCTCTGAGCCTGTCGCTGCCAACACGGCCCCCGGCGCCGCCTCTGCCGTCGCGCTCCCCTCACGCTCCAAGCGTGCGACCGACGGCTCGTCGGCACCCGTCTGGTCGCTCGAGAGCAGCGCAAACGGCAATGCAGAGGTCCCTCTCGGTGCGTAACATGCCCTCCTCTCGCGGCCTGGCCCATGCACGCGTGCTGACACATGAGCCTCGTCTCGTCGCCGCCACTTTCTCGTGCATCTCGCCCCGCGCTCCCCTCGCTCATGCTGAACCGACCCGCACAGCTGCCAAGTGCGACTTGCACAACCGCGAGCGCACCGTGTGCTGCAGGGACCTCAAGGGCGACGACGAGCGGCACCTCATCAACCCCGACATCGTGCGCGACTGCATCATGTGCGCTCATTCGTCTCTGGGATGTGTTTCTCCGCGTGTCCTGTGCTGATGTGCCCTACTCCGCTTCCTTACACTACACAGCGGTCTCGCGGATGGTGTGTTGCGCCTCCTCCCCTCCCACTTGCCCTCGCCCTGTCGATCCCCCCTCTTCCGCCAAGCTCGCTCCCCTCGGTGCTCCTCTGCAGCGCAGTCGAGCTGATTCCGACCGTGCTCTCCCCAGGTCTCACCGTCCCTTTTGCCCTCACTGCCGGCCTCTCGTCCCTCGGCTCGTCCCGCCTCGTCTACACGGCTGGCATCGCCGAGCTCGTCTCGGGCGCGCTCAGCATGGGCGTCGGCGGGTTCCTCTCGGCACAGGCTGAGCGCGACCACTACCGCTACCTGAGGAAGAACACGCGGGTGCGCTCTCAGCTCTCACACGCGGCCTGTGTACCCCCTCAAGCTGACCCGTCCTCCCTCTTCCATCCATCCGCAGGAGCGCGTTCTCCGCTCGTGCGCAGGCGAGATGGAGCGCGAGGTCAACGCGATCCTGTCCCCCCTCGGCGTCGACGCCGCCCTATCTCGCCGCGTCGCCGGCGCGCTCCTCTCCGTCGAGGCGACCCTCCCCCCGCCGCAAGCCCCGCAGTCGATCCTCCGGCAGTGCCTCAACGTTGTCGCCCGCCGCCCGCGCTTCTCCTCCTCCCCCAGCTCGTCGTCGGACCCGGAACGCAGGCACCTGCTGCCCACGGCGGTGCACAAGTCGGACGGCGAAGACGACGAGGACGACAAGGGCTTGACGGCCTTCCTGCTCAAGTTTGGCGAGGGCCTCGAGGAGACGACCGACGCGCGGCTGTTCGTCTCGGCGTTCACGATCGGCGTCTCGTACCTGCTCGGTGGTCTCGTCCCGCTGCTGGTGCGTTCCCCCCCCCCTCTCGCCCTCGAGTCGAGGCGACACAGCGCTTACTCTCCCTCTCTCGCTCCCTCTCGCGCCCGCAGCCCTACTTCTTCATTGACCTGGCCTTTGACGCCCTCATGTGGTCCATCGGCATCACGAGCGTCGTCCTTCTCGTGTTTGGCATCTTCAAGACCTACTTCACGGGCGCCGCCATCGGTGTCAGTGGTGCGTCCTTTGCTCGCTCCCCCCTTTCCTCCTCGCCGGACCCCGTGACTGACCCCGTGATCGATGCACCCTCCCTCAGGCTACACGTACGGCGCCGTCTCGACCCTCTTGGTCGGCGCTTTTGCCGCCGGCGCGTCCTTCCTCATCGTCTCGGCGCTCGAGGGCGCGGGCGGCAAGTGATCACGAGGCGCCCCCCGCCTTCCTTCGTTTCCCTCTTGTCTCCACTCGTGCCCTCCCTTGCATACCCCGGTTCTGCATTGCCGTTCCCCCCCACCACCTAGAACACCCTTTCGTCGCTTTGTGTAGTCTCTTGCCTGTAGCACCAGTTTGGGACCCGGTTCCTCTCGCCTTTTCCTCCACGAGGCGATGACGAGTGAGAGAGAGAGACAAGGACGAGTGGATGCAAAGGTGTTACACGAAAGCAGGTGAAGAAGAAACGCAACACAACCGCCCCAGAGGAAGAAGGCCCCGTCGTCGCCATTCACATGTCGACATCGTCGTCGTCTGCGCCCTTCTTGCCCTTCTTCTGGTCAAAGAACTCGCTAAAGTCGTACGCGCCCCCGACGGCCCCCTTGCCCTTGACCGTCTGGGCCTTGCGCGGCCCACTCGGGAGCTCGACGTCGTCGCCAAACTCCCTCGTCGCCTGCTTGACCTCGTCGCGCAGCTTAGCCTCGGCCTTTGCCGCGCGCTTCTTGTCCTTCTTGGCGTCGCGCTTGGCCTTCTTGTTGACCGAGACGGCGCCGGCCTCTTCGGCGATCTGCGCCGCGTTGGCGCTCGCGGCGCTCGGGGCCGACGCAGAGGTCGACCCGGTGGGTCCGAGCGGGGTCGACGAGAACGAGACCGACTTGGCCTGCTTCTTCTTCTTGTTGGGCGGCGCGACCGAGACGATCTGGGACGCCGAGCGGGGCGCGGGCGCGGCGCGCTTGCCCTTGACGCCCGTCGGGGCGGGCATGGGCTCGTCCTCGCTCATGTCGTCGTCCTCGTCCTCGTCCTCGTCACCGTCAACCTCGTCGTCGACCAAGTCGTCCAGGTCGAGGTCGTCGTCGTCGACCTCGATCGGCTTGGGCTGCTCGTCCTCGACCGCCCACCCCACGTCCGCCTCCTCACTCTCGACGCCCAAGGCCCCCTCGCGCATCTTGACCGCCTTGGTCCCGCCCGCCAACGCACTCCCCGCCGTGCCCTCCCCGCCACTCGCAAACGCGACCGCGTCCGCCTCGCCAAAGAGCGCGCCGAGGTCAAACGCCGGCGCGAACGCCGCGTGGAGGCTCGCGCCGCCGACGTCGCCCGCGTCGACGGTCCCGACCTTGCCCGCGTCGGGCCCGGCCGTCGCGCTCTTGAGCTGCGCGGTCGCCTCTGCCGAGGGCGGCGCCGTGTAGTACGCGATGCGGCCCGCGACCCAGTCGCGGAGGATCGAGCGCGCCGTGCCCTCGAGGTCGGGGACGCCGCCCTTGCGGAGGCGGCCCTTGGCGCGCGCGACGGCGAGGAGGAAGGCGGTCGTGTCGTTCGGGGGGAAGTGCGGGACGTTGTAGAGCATCTGGAGGTGCGTCGGAGAGCAGCGCTGCAGGATCGCCTCGACTGCGGCAGAGCGCAGAGCGGAGACCCGAGGTCAGGACGATAGAGTGGGAGGGGAGCTATGAGAGACACAACTGACCGGGACCCTTTGCGTCGCTGACGGCCTCGGGCTTGATCATGCCCTTGAGCGCGCCCTCGACCTCGCCCCGCATCTCGACGACGACGCCCGGGCAGTCGAGGACGCGGACGCCCTTCTCAAGAACGACCTCCTGCACCTCCTTGGTCCATCCGGGAGTCGGCGCGACGCTGCACGCCTTGCTGCGCTTGAGCGTGTTGATCAGGGACGACTTGCCGACGTTGGGGTGGCCGATGAGGCCGATCGTAAGCGACTGCTTGACCGGCGCGGACGACGACGACGACGAAGCCTCGGCACCGGAGGCGCCGGGGGTCGAGTGCAGGCGGAAGCCCTTGATGAGCTCCATGAGGGGCTTGGTCGATGATCCCGACGCCGACTGGGGAGTCGCCGCCGACGAGGCCGAGAGGTGGTTGCGCTGCTGCTGCGTCGACGACTTGAACGGGATCGTCGGAGCCTGGAGTCGCAGGTGGGCCAACCACGCCTGGACAACCTGAGGCGGGACGAGGTCGATCTTGTTGAGCACGAGGACGAGCTTCTTGCGGCCTCCGTCGAGGCTCTTGAGCTCGCGCTCGACGGCGCGGCACCGGGTCCCGACCGGGTCGCGCGCGTCGAGCACCTCGATGACGACGTCGCTCATCTCGAGGACCTTGCGGAGGCTCTTTGCGTGGAGCTTGAGCGACGCGTCCTGGACTTGCTTCTCGCCGTCGTCCAGCATGTCGTCGTCCTCGTCCTCCTCGCGCTCGGCATCGGCGGCGAGGGCGGCAGCGAGTGCGGCGGTCGAGGCGAGGGTGGCGGACGCGCCGCCCTGGCGAGCGGCCTCGCGGCGCTGGAGCTTCTCCTCCTCGACGCGGGCCTTCTCTGCCTGAGCCTCGGCGAGGAGCTGGTCCTTGTAAGGGAAGCTGTTGGGGATGCCGAGCTCCTTGGGCTTGTCTGTGGCGGGGCGTGCACGGCGAGAGTGTGTCAATCCTTGGCGTGGGTCGAGGGACGAGGCGAGAGAGAGAGGGAGGGGGGGGCGCACTGCTCTTCCAGGTGGGGTCCTTCTTGGCGTGCTTCTTTTGTTTGCGGTGCGACTCTGCGACCTTGTGCTTTACCTTTTCGCGGAGGCGGGTCGTGGTGCGCTTGGAGGTCTCTGCGGGCGAGTGGGTGAGTGGGGGTGGGTCAGCTCGAGTGGAGTGAGGCTGTGCGGCGAGGAGGAGAGAAGGACGAGGGGGAAGGGGAGGGCGCACTCTTGCGGATCTTGACCATGTTGGGCTCTGGGACTTCAAGAGGGGCCTAGTGACTCGCAAGCACTGGCTGAATAGGAGGGAGAGAGAGGAGGAGCGACGAGGGAGGGGCGCGTTGTCCGCTTGCCCAAGCTCATCAGCTCGCGCCCAACTCGCCGCTCCACTCGCCGCCCCCTCCTCGTGCCTTGGACTTGAACAGCTCCCCTGCCAGCCATGAGCTCCAACCAGGTTAGCTCCCCCTCTCCCCCCAGCCCATCCCTGTCTTCCCCCCACCGGCGAGCTCACCCTTGCCCTGACCCGCGCAGGCCATGGTGCACCTCAACCGCCAGCTGTCGGGCATGTCGTACCGCTCGAGGAACAACAACCTCAGCTTGAATCAACCCAGCCCACTCGCTACCCCGCCCGCCACCTCCACCGACTCGCAAGACGCCCCCTCGCCCCTCGCCGGCCCCTCCACCGCCGACACCGCCTCCTCGTCGTCGGCCTCGGCATCCACCTCGACCCATCAGCCCGCCTCTGCCGCCGCCCCCGCCCCCGTCAAGCGCAAGCTCCGCCCCTCGACCTCGTCCCGCGACCCAGCCACCCCCAAGCGCTCCCGCCCGGCAACGACCTCGTCCAACCCCTCGCACGCCCCGCCCTCGACCCGGCTCGCCGACCTCGGCGGCGTCGACCAGTGCGTCGAGCAGATGCTCGAACTCGTCGCTCTCCCGCTCATGCACCCAGAGGTCTACCTCCACACGGGCGTGCGGCCCCCGAGAGGCGTCCTCCTCGTCGGCCCGCCCGGGTGCGGAAAGACGATGCTCGCGGGCGCCATCGCAGGCGTGCGTCTCCCTCTCTTTCCCTCTCTCTCGACTACGCTCCCGTAGACATCTTTCTCATCTCGTTCACTCTCCGCTGCAGGAACTCGGCCTGCCCTTCATCTCGATCTCGGCGCCCTCTGTCGTCTCGGGCATGTCGGGCGAGTCTGAAAAGACGCTCCGCGAGACGTTCGAAGAGGCCGCGCGCCAGGCTCCCTGCATCCTCTTCATCGACGAGATCGACGCCATCACGCCCAAGCGCGAGACGGCGCAGCGCGAGATGGAGCGCCGCATCGTCGCCCAGCTCCTCACCTGCATGGACGACCTCGCGTGGGACAAGACGGACGGCAAGCCCGTCATGGTCATCAGTGCGACCAACCGACCCGACTCGCTCGACCCGGCGTTGCGCCGCGCAGGGAGGTTCGACGCCGAGATCACGATGGGCGTCCCGGACGAGGCGGGGCGGGAACGCATCCTCCGTGTCTTGATGGCAAAGCTGAGGCTCTCGGGCGACTTTGACTATGCGCTCTTGGCCAAGCACACGCCTGGGTACGTCGGAGCCGACTTGAGCGCCTTGACGGGCGCCGCGGGCGTCATTGCTGTCAAGCGCATCTTTGAGCAGTTTGGCCCCGCTGGCGCGGCGGCGCTCCTGCCTGAATTGGCGACGGGCGAGGGGGCTCTCGGGCTCTTGCAGCAGCAGCAGACGGCGGCGGGCGCGGGCGAGGACGCCGAGATGGCCGGCGTCGAGGCGCAGCAGGACGAGCCGGCAGCGGCAGTCGCAGTCGAGGACGGGTCGTCCGCGGCGCCGACACCCGGGACCGTCACTCCGAGTGAGGAGGCGCCCCCAGCAGCACCCTCGGACGCCGCCGTCGTTCCATCTCTCCCGTTCTCGACCCTACCCCCCTCCCTCGCGACCCTCCCCATCGCCGCCTTCCTCCGCGCACACCCCACCTCCCTCACCGCCGACCAACTCTCCTCCATCGCCCTCACCAACGCCGACTTTGTCCGTGCCCTCAGCATCGTCCAGCCCTCGTCCCAGCGCGAGGGCTTCACCACCGTCCCGGACGTGACCTGGGACGACCTCGGCGCCCTCACTGCCGTGCGCGACGAGATGCGCATGAGCATCGTGCGGCCCATCCGCCGCCCGGACGTGTTCCGCCTCCTCGGGCTCAACGCGCCGTGCGGGGTGTTGCTGTGGGGCCCGCCGGGGTGCGGCAAGACGCTCCTCGCCAAGGCGGTCGCCAACGAGAGCAGGGCCAACTTTATCAGCGTCAAGGGCCCCGAACTGCTCAACAAGGTGCGTTCCCTCTCTCCTCTCGCGTTGGGCGCGACGCTCTCGCACGTGGTGCTGACGGCGCGTGGCCCATCTCTCTCCCGCAGTACGTCGGCGAGTCGGAGCGCGCCGTGCGCCAGGTGTTTGCGCGTGCGCGTGCCTCGAGCCCGTGCATCATCTTCTTTGACGAGCTCGACGCCATGGTCCCGCGGCGCGACGACAGCCTCGTGCGTCCATCCGTCCCTCCTCTCCCTCCCTCCGCTCGTCCCCTCTGCCGCATTTCGACTGACCCGCCCAACACGACCCTCGGCCGCAGTCCGAGTCGTCGGCCCGCATCGTCAACACGCTCCTGACCGAGCTCGACGGCCTCGAACCGCGCAAGCAAGTCTTTGTCATCGGCGCGACCAACCGACCCGACATCCTCGACCCGGCCATGTGCCGCCCCGGCCGCCTCGACAAGCTCCTCTACGTCGACCTCCCCTCGGCGGCAGAGCGCGTCGAGATCCTCGGCGCGTGCGCGAGGAAGACCCCGCTCGCGCGGGACGTCGACCTCGTGCGGGTTGCGCACCACCCGCGGGCCGAAGGGTTGAGCGGCGCCGACCTCGCGGCGCTCGTGCGCGAGGCGGCGACCATGGCCGTCAAGGAGCTCTTTGCGCAGCTCGACCTCGACCTCGACGGGCCTGCGCTGGGCGGACCCTCGTCGTCGTCGACGACGGCTGGGCTGGGAGGCGCGGCGGGGCTCGAGGCGCGCGTCGAGATGCGCCACTTTGCGGCGGCGCTCGAGCGCGCGAATCCGAGCGTGTCGAGGCAGCAGAGGAGGCGCTTTGAGACGCTCCGGAGGAGGTTTGCCGGGCAGCCGGTTGGGCACAGGGGCGAGGCGGAGGAGCCGGCCGCGGTGGGCGCGGCGGGTGAGGCGGGTGGGGCGGGTGCGGGAGAGGGCGCGGACGGCGTCGGCGCGGATGCCGTTGTCGAGGAGCCGTAGAGCGTGACACAGCAACGTTAGACCGTGCGCAAGGACCGCCCGAACGGCGCCGGCCGGGAGACGTCGTGGAGTCGGCATCGTTTTGCGGATCCGGTCATGGATGCTCTCGTGTATTCTTCGACAACCTTTGTGGCCTCTAGGAAACCTCACATGCGTCGCGAGCAGCCGAGAGAGTGACCCCAAGACTTGCGAACTGATGAGTCTGGCTTTGCTCCATCCCGCACCCTCCGTCGAGCAATTCGCCTCCTGGTCCTGCCTGACAGTGCCAATTCACCCGCTCAGTCAAGTCTTAACACCCGTCGAAGTGCCCCTGCAACTTGCTCCCCCTCGTCACCCTCTCCTCCCCCACCCCGCCGCCAGCTCCGCCATGAGCAAGCGCTCCCGCGACCCCCTGGACGACCCGCGTTCCGGGCCCTCCAAGAACGCCCTGCGCGGCCTGAGCTACGTCGGCCAGCAGCCCAAGTTCCTCCAGAACATTGGCGCCGCGCTGTCGGGGCGAGCACCGGCGTCGCGCCCCGAGGTGCCGACCCGGCCGGAGGGGGACGATGCGGGAGACTTTAGCGACGACGAGCTCGATGGCGCGACGGTGGTGGTGCTCAAGGAGGGGAAGCACATTGATCAGGACGAGGTGGACCGGCTGCGAGCTCACGGTTCGTTGCCCTCCCTCTCTCTCTCTCTCTCTCTCTCTCTGTCTTCCCTGTGCGCTGACGACTCCCGCCCGCCTGATCACAGCCAAAGCGACCGACGCGCTCGACCCCTTCGTCGCGGGCGCCGCCGAGCCCGAGCGCGTCAAGAGCTCCGGGTCGCTGTCGTTCTCGTCCGGCGGCGCGGGGGCCAAGGGCGCCGCGTCCAGAGGCAAGGGCGCGTCGGGAGCGGGGCAGGGCGACTGGGCGGACGTGGTCAAGCGGTCAAAGGAGGACGACGAAGGCGCCGGGGGTGCGGGTGCGGCGGGAGGCAAGGCTGCGGCGCCCGCTCCGCCGCCGGCAAAGACGGCCGAGGACAAGGCGCGAGAGGAGGAAAAGGAGGCCAAGCGCAAGAAGAAGGAGAAGAAGGCGGCCAAGCAGAAGATTGGCAAGCTGTCGTTTGGCGAGGACGAGTAGCCCAAGGCAGCCTTTCTCAGCTCGCCCGTCTGTTGTACTCCTACGCACGCCTCACGCGACACGAGACTGGGTACTGCTCTGGTGGATCATTGCGAGAGGGAGCGGCGGCGGGGATAAGGCCAGGCTGGCAAAACGGTATCGGTGGGAGGGTCTCGGGAACAGGTGGGTGGCAAGAAGCGAAGCAAGGCCGGGGGCGACGAGAAGGCAAGAAAGAAGAGGAGGAGTCTGTACATGTCTACGCCCGCGAGCTAGCTTGAGGGAGCACGAGGCGGTGCGCTCTAGGCGCTCGCCTGCTGCTGCGCCGCCTCAGATTTGGCCTGCGCCTTTGCGCTGCCGCCGAGCATCGACGAGTTGCCCTTGTCGCCCGCGGCGTTGATGGCCGCGAGCTTCTTGGCGCGCTGCTCGTTCTGGATCTCGCGCCAGTTGGGCGCGACGCTGACGAACGAGCCGCGCGAGCCGTGACGCGGGTGGTCGGGAGGGTGCGCTGCGGGGCGGAAACAGGTCAGCTCTCGCGCGCTTGGTCGCACGGGACCAGGGGCAAGAAGACACACCATCAATGGTGATGCGGATCGAGCCGTCCTTGTTCTTGCGCGCGTGAACGCAGTCGAGACTCGGAACTGTGGGCCAGTGAGGAAGCGGTCAGGGTACGGCCCAGGACGTTGGAAAGCCGCCGGCGACTCACCAATGTAGTGCGCGCCCTGCGTGTTGATCTTCTCGACCGGGTGGCTCGTGCAGATGGCGATCGTGCGCGCGCCCGAAGCGACGCCGGCCTTGATGCCCGACGGCGAGTCCTCAAAGACGAGGCACTTTTCAATGGGGATGCCGAGCTCCTTGGCGGCGAGGATGAAGGGCGCCGGGTCGGGCTTGCCGGCCGTCAGGCGGGGGTCGTCGGCCGTGATGGTGACCTTTGGGCGCTTGATGCCCGCGCGGGCCAGGGCGCCGTGGCAGTCTGCGAGAGTCGAGCGGGTCAGTCCGGCGCTCAAACGAACAAGAACAGGGCTCTCAGTGCGGGGGGAGACGCACAGGTCTTAGCGCCCGAGGTGGCGACAGCGAAGCGGCCGCTCGGGAGCGAGTCGATGAGGCGGCGCACACCCGGGAGGATGCGCACGCTCTTGTTGCGGCAGCCGATCTCCTCCTCGGTGTACTCGTCGAGGTCAAAGTCGGACTCTTCGTCGCTGTCGTCCTCGAAGGGGTCGGCTTCGAGCTGCGCCATGCGGTCCGCCGACGACACGTCCAGGTTGGCGAGGCGGTCGTTGATCGACTCGAGGTTGGTCGCATCGTTGCCGTCCTTGGGCGTGTTGCCCGACTGGGGCGTCGGCTCCTTGGTCGTCATCTTGCTCATGCCAAACTGGCCGCCGGCGAGACCGGACAGGAGCGGGTTGGCACCGGACGAGCTCGAGCTGCGGCGCGAGGGACGGCGCGACGACGAGGTCGAGTTGCGCCGGCTCGACGCGTCCGAAGCACGGCGCGAGCGGACCTTTTCAGAGAACTCGTCGGCTTCCCTCAGGATCTTCTTCTCGAACTGTGCGTGAGCAGAGGTCGGGCAAGGGTCAGCTGAATGTAGGCCGTCGGTTGGGAGAGCGGACGCACCTCCTCGACATGGGGTTCCATCTGCTCGTTGGTCAAGCGGCGGAGGTGAGGCTTGAGGTCCTTGAGGTTGTCGATGGCACGGCGACCGTGAGTCGCGGCAATGACCTTCTCCGGGTCCTCTCCAATCTCGGCGGCAACGGCGCCCCATGCAGCCTCGACTGTGGGCACGGCCAGCGAGCAGGTGTCAGCACGAGCGCTTGTGATGCAGAGGGCCAGTCAAGTCTGTGCGCACCAGCCTGTGGAGCAGAGAACGCGTCAAGGCACGGAGGTCAGCACCTCGGTCGCGGCGGAGAAGAGTGGGGGGCCGACGGTGCTCGCACGCACCTTGATAGAGTCGACGAGGGTGCCGTCCATGTCAAAGAGGATGCCCTCGACATCAAACTCGGCGTGCTCGACTGGCAGGGTCGGCGTAAACGACATTTCGGCGGTCGACATTGTGCTCGAGTCGGGGAGGGGTCGGGGGTCGGGGGTGGAAGAGCGAGTGTGGGCGCGGGGGCGGTGTGGCGGGGTGCTGGGTGGATGCGGTGTGCCTGCACTGCAAAGGATGTGGCGCTGGCTTTGTGCGTTGCAGTCCAGCGCAAGGAGGAAGGCGAGAGAGGGAGTTCGGCGAGGCGGTAACCCGGAGGTCAGTCGACCGGGGGGTGCGGGGCGGGGCGCGACTCAGGCGCGTGGGTCGAGACGAGGAGGAGGGCACACCTCTAAGTGTGGGCGTGGACCAGCTCTTGTGGACAAGGTGGTGCGGTTCAGCGAGCGTGGGTGGAGGAAGGAGAGAGCAAAGGCGCTCGAACCTCCTTGGCCCCGCGGGTGGGCGCCGATCACATCGGGGATCTGGCGCGTCACAACTCACAAGTACGGTCGACTCCGCGTTCGGCCTCCGCGCGCTCTGACCCTCGTCTATTCTCTCCTACTCTTTTCTTTCACGATTCAAGCCCTCCTTCTCCCGCTCGTGTCATCCTTCCACTTTGGCTTCTCAGACTTGTCCCCGCTTGCACTCAATGCCGTCGATTCGTCCCCTTCTCGCTCCGACTGTGCTCGCGCGGCGCATGCTTCCGACTTCGCGAGCTCCCCGCCCTCGCCAGCGCTGCCTTCTGTCGGCGCGCACGACTCGTTCCTCTCCTGGCAAGAGCGTACTCGCCCTCGTGTGCTCGAAGCCCCCCGTCCAGCTCGAGCCAGAGAGAGGTCGACGGCTCGCTGCTCGACTTGCAGGACGAACACGCTCTGCCGTTCAGGCGTCTGTGCTGAGCGGCTCGCCGGTCGACGCACGCCGCACCGTCAGTCTGGCGCGCGGGACCCTGGCTGTCCCTCGCAGCGAGCGCTCGGGCCGTCCTCTTGCTTGCGCTCGCTCGGACTCGCGCTCGTGGCTCTCCGGGAGACATGGACTCTCGACCGCCTCTGCACTGCACACTGCCTGGCCTGGCTACAACACCTCGTACTCGCCTCGGAGCCTTTGGACTGAAGATCCCGCGTTGGCGAGACCTTGTGAACGACGGCGGCGCGGAGCAGCGCCGCCGTCAACGAGTCGGCCGGGCATGACCTGATCGACTCGCCCTGCGGTGCACCTGCGTCAGAGGCACAGAAGGGCAGTCTCGTTGACAGGCCGGAAGGGCCTACGAACGAGTAGCCTCGAGCGCCCCCACGGGAGCGGTCAAAGGGCGACGTCCGGACGGCGACTTGCTGTCAGGACGTCTAGGCTCCGTGCTGAGCCCAAAACGGTCGGTCCGATACGAGTCTGTGTGAGGAAGCCCCGTGTCAGCTTTGGAGCTCGCGAGCTGCGAGGAAATGGCGCACCCGGACCGAGCCGCCTTTTGTCACAGCGAGCCCGCGTGAGTCGACGCGGTGAAGTAGTCGCGTGGACTCGAGGACTCCGAATCGAGCTTGGGATGAAGAGCCAGAGTGAGGCGAGTGTTTGTGCGTCGGCGGGAGAGTCTGGGAGGCGAGGCGCCGCGAGCGAGGGCCACGAGTCATCGAGGCTGCTCGGGTCGGACACGGAGAGGCGCACCCGTGGGCTCGAACATGAGTGAGTGAACCGCCTGCTCGACCATGGAGGGCAGGCGAAAGAGTCACGGCTCGAGACTGGAAGGACGGTCAGTTTCGGAGCGCGGGGCGATGACGGACGAGTGGAACAGAAACACGCGCACCTGCTTGCAGAGCCTGTGCGAGCCGGGTCGTAGTCACTCTAGCCGTGCACCCGTCAAGGAACCGAGCGAGCGAGTCCGACGAAGAAGGAAAAGAAGGGAGAAAGAGGAGGTCGGGACACCCGGGTGACGCACTCCCCTCGCCCGCTCGAGCCCCTTGGTCTCACGCCGAAAGGGGCGCGGAGCTCGAGCGCGCGGACCCTCGGAGCACCTTGAGCGCTTGCGCACGGGCGAATGGTCGCTTGCGTGCTTTAGGCGCACATTCGCTGGCGTACCGTCTCGTCGATGCCTCACTCACGCCCTGCCTGATGCCGCCCCTTGTGCCGCCCGCTCTCGCTGACGAATCGAGTGGCTCCCTTGAGCACCTCCGACCGAGGCACCCAGATATACTGCACAAATGGCGAGAGCGAAAGACAAGCACCAACAACAGCCCCAGTCGACTGCGCAGCCCGCCCTGGCTCAAAGCACCCGTCTCACTTTGCCCGTCTCGACCTCGTAGATCCGCCCGCTCACGGCCGTCCCCTCGAGGATGAGAGGGTGCGCCTTGATAGCCTCGACGTCGTCCCGGACGCTCTGGTCGAGGTCGCTGAATTCGCGGAACTCGAGCCGCTCGACCTCCTTCTTGCCTTCGACGCCAAGGTTGTCGCGTCCGAGGATGAGGCGTCGCGCGGCGTCACTGGTAAAAGTGAGCATGCCACAGTCGGTGTGGTGCACGACGACCACCTCGCGGGTGCCGAGCAGCTCCTGCGAGATGACGAGCGACCTGACGGCGTCGGGGTGAAACCGCCCGCCGGCGTTGCGGATGTGGTGCGCGTCGCCTTCAGACAGTCCGAGGGAAGCGAACGAGTCGAAGCGAGCGTCCATGCAGCTCAAGACGGCGACCTTCTTGCTGGGCGGGAGAGGCAGCGAGCCCTTGCGTGGCGAGCGAGGTTGTGGGTCAGTTCACTGGCTCGCCCGCGTAGAGCTGGCTAGCGGGCGCACCTTGTCGCCAAAGCTCGTCACATACTTGTCGTTGTTGCGCCCAATCTCGCCGGCAAACGCCATGGTTGAGGACTTGGCGGCGGGAGGAAGAGAGCAGAGTGCCGGGAGCGGCGAAGTGGGGGCGGGAAGGCGCCGCACTCGAGCACGCAAGCCAAGTCGAGTCTGACGCGAGGGACGAGGTGCGAAGGCGACAACACAGTCGGGGTGTGCGCTGTAGCGGTGAGAGGCCTCGACACCGGGACAGGAGCTGACGAGCCGGGTCAAGAGCGCGAGGAGGTGCCATTGAGTCCACGCCAGAGTGAGGACCGTGATTGCTGGCGGACGCTCGCACGGCGGCAATGTTCAGGCCTGTCCATCGACTGTCAAGGAGCGTGCGAAGGCGTGCTCAGAGGCGCCAGAATGTGGCGCGAGAGGGCGAACGAGCAGGCGTGGAGACGGACTTGCGAAGGTCGCAGCGACGCGGCCACAAGCTGACCTCGCCGCGCTTTGGCACGCACTGCAACGAAACAAAAGCCTGCGATTGCGAGGGCACAAAGGACACAAACGAACGACTCTCCCCCACTTCTCACATCCGACCACCTACTCTGCCGCGACGAGCGCGACCGCCCGCTGCTTGACCGCGACGGCGTCGACGCCCTTGGCCGGGACGGAGACGGTGAAGAGCACGTCCGTGCGCGTTGCGTCGAGGAAGCAAGGGATGGACACCTTCGTCGCCTCGCTCGGGGACGAGGCACCCGCCGAGCGTCGCCACGAGACTGAGGAAGCGGCGAGGCGGACAGTGGAGCCGTCGTTCAGGGCGAGGGCGCTGTTCTGCAAGCTCGCGCCGACGAGCGAGAAGCCTGTCCAAGCGGGTCAGAGGTCAGCGGCGGGGTCTTGAACGCGGACTCGAAGGAGAGAGCGCACCTTCGATGATGAACGAGTTGTCGCCGCCCGTCTCCTCGAGCGCGACTTCGAGGCTCAGCTCCTCGAGCGACGCCTGCGTCGCGTGCGCCACGGCCTGCCGCGACGCCGTGATGAAGCCGTGCGGGTGGAAGAGCAGTCCGAGCGCGACGGGGACCTTGGCGAGGTCTGCACTCTCGACGACGGTCGCGAGCTGCGTGAGGCGCTTGGCGAGGTCGGCGATCCAGATGCCGACGGGGAGCTCGCGGCAGCGGTAGCGACGCCACGACGACGGCACCGTGCCCTTGGCGAGGTCCAGGAGGAGCGCACGCAGGTCATTGGTCTGCTTGAGCTCGCCGTCGCACACCTTGACGAGGTCGCCGAGGTCGGCGCGGATAGTGGGCAGGAGCGACGCTGCGAGCGAAGCCTCGCGCTGGTAGAAGCGCGCAAGCGGGTCCTGCGCGGCGTCCGAGGGCCCGAGGCGCGTCGAGGTCTGCGGGCGTGCGAGTCAGGATCGAGTCGCGAGGCAAGACACAGGGCAGGAGGGACGCACCTTGGGGAGAACGTCGAGCCACTCGACGCAGGACTGGCGGAGTGCGCGCATCCAAGCGGGCTGAGCGGACGAGGCGCCCTGCTTGAGGTCGACCGCGACCGTCTCGTCGTCGTCGTCGAGCGAGCGCATCTTGAGTAGGCGAGAGAGGAGGGAGGAACCTGCATGAGGATCGCGTCAGTCGCAGGCAACCACAGAGTGAAGTGACGGGCGAAACGCACCTTGCGCCAGGGCGATCACGCGCTCGGCAGTCGGCGGCAGCGCAAGGTACGACGGCGGCTCCTGCTCGGGCAGCTGTGCCGCCCAGTCGAGGAACTGGTCGAGCTGCGTCGCATCCGGCGCGACGAGGCCGTCGTCGACGTCGTTCTTGGGCACGAGCGCAAAGTCGACGTCGTAGGCGCGGGGCGAGAAGAGCGTCTCGACAAACGAGTCGAGGAGCGACTGGTCAAACTCGGTGTCGATCTTGCCGCCGTACACCGACTCGCGCACAAGCGAGCGGATGGCCGCCCACGGGATGCTCGCCGGGTCGACGTTGGCGCGGCCCTTGGCAGCCGAGGCGACCCACGAGTCGATCGTGCCGAGCGCCGCCTCCTGGTCCGAGTCGTTGAACTCGAACGCCTTGCTCCAACCCAGGGGGACGTAGCGGAGACGCTCCTGGATGACGGCGTGGAACCACGCGACGAGGAAGTAGAGGCGGGTCTTCTCGGCGGGTCCGCTCGCGAGGCGCTTGGGGTCGACGCTGCGTAACGAGTCGAGGAGGTTGGCGCGGATCCCGGGCGGCGGCTCGTTCATGACGACGCGACCCTGGCGGAGGATGTTGACCGGAATGGCCGGGTTCGTCTCCATGGTGAGGAACAGGCGGAACGCGCGGTTCGGGTTGAGGCTCTGCAACCGCTTCTCGAGCTGGCTGAGCCACGCCGGGGCAAGGTGGACGTTCTTGAGCAGGACCCAATTGCCCGTGCGCGCCGCTGCTGCGATGGCCTGGTCGGCGAGGCCGTACCCCTCCTGCGAGCCCAAGGCGACCGACGTGCAGCGCGCCGACATGGCGGCGACGAGGTTGTCAACGCGGTAGCTCGCGTCGTAGCCGGGGACGGAGCACAGGCAGATGGGCGACGCCGCCTCGACCTCGTGCTGGACCATGCTACCGAGATCGAACGTCGTTTCGAGGAGGAGGTCCCGTTCAAACACGAGCGAGGCGAACGCGCTGAGCGCTTGCAGGAGGCGGTCCGGCCGGAAGCACTTGACGATCAGGGCGCGGCGCACGGCATCGGCGACCGGGTCGAGGTCGGCCCAGACGGGCGGCACGACCGACTCGGGCGTCGCCGACTCAAGGAAGGCGCGCCAGGCGTCCTCGTGAGCGGCAACGTGCGTGCGCACGTCCTTGAACGCTGCGAGGCGCTCGAACGCGCGCAGGCGCTGCTGCTGCGCCTCGTCGAGAAGCGGTGCATCGCCCTGGGTCGACGAGCCGGCAGTGACGGGAGCATCGCCGCCCTCGAGGAGGAAAGCAAACTCTTGCTCGTCAAAGTCGGGGTTCGTGCCGCGCACCTTGATCGACGCCAGGAGGAGAGCGAGGGTGAGGTGGTCGGTGTGGAGGAGCGCTCGGGCCGTGCGCTTGAAGACGTGGAGGAAGAGGTCATCGAGGAGGATGCCGAGGCGAGCGTGCGGGTCCGTGACGCCCTTGAGCGAAGGGTTGTGGAGGAGGACGTAGTCGAACACGTCGAGGAAGAAGCGCAGCGAGAACTGGTAAAAGTGGTGGAGGAGGTGGAGTTCGTCGAGGACGAAGAAGACGTTGCTGCACGCCTGGGCAAGAGGGAGGTACTCGTTGGTGACCTGCTCGACCTCGGCCATGACCGTGTCCGTTTCCTCGACCTTGCGCGTGACGTCGGCCGCCTCGCGCTTGAGCATCTCGAGCGTGCCGATGACCCTGCGCAGGAGCGTCAGTCAGCCCTTGTGCGCTCAAGCGGGAGGAAGATAGGGAAGGGACGCACTTGTCGTCGTCGAGGATGTTGCCTTGCGACTCGTTGAGAGCCGAGAGGAGGCTCTTCTCGAGATGGTGCAGGCGAGCGCGGAACTCGCCCTGCAGGCGCAGCAAGTCGGAGCGCTTGCGGTCCACCTCGGGCCGCTCGACGCGGAGAACCTGGGCGAGCGACTGCGTCTGCAAGCTCGCGCGTGTGATCTGGAATCGCCGCAGGTGTCAGTCACAAGCGAATGGAGAGCGAGCGAGCGAGAGGGAGAGGTCCGCACCGAGAAGTTGACCATCGTCACGCGCGAGTTGAGGTCGGCCGCAAACTCGACAGACGGGTCGCGCGTCGACAGGAACATGCTGCGCGGTCGGGTCACTCGCAGCGCACGTCAGCGGACAGCTCACATGGAGAGCAGCGTGCGACGCTGGGCAGAAGAGGGCTGTCGAGACGCACGTGAAGGACGGCGAGAAGTCGATGTCTTGATTGCCGAGGCGAATGAGGACGCGTCCACCGGCACGGCGGAGCTCCTTGTTGAGGACGGCGTTGAGGATCGGGTCGAGGTGCTCGACGTCTTGGATGAGGATGGGCGTGCCGAAGCGGAGGGCGCTCTCGAGGTTCTTGAGGAACGCCTCGTCGAGGAACGACGTGACGCTGATCTTGCGGTCCTTGAACTCATTGAGGAGGAACGTCGTCGCCTGACCCGAGGGGTCAATGACGAGCGGGTAGCGGTCAAAGCGCTTGAGCATGACGGCGTTCTCGATGCACAGCTCGTCGGTCGGGAGCGAGCGGGCGTGCCACTCGAGCCGCTGGTCGGCCGTCGAGAGGTACTCGGAGAGCGACAGCTCGGCCTTGTGCTTGATGCCCGCGTCGGCGAGGTGCGTCGCCCAGCCGTGCCACATTGACTGCCGGTACGCCTGATCGAAGTAGCCGCCGTACGCGAGGAACGCGGCCGAGAGGAGGACGTCGCCCGCAACCGTGCTCATCTGCTCCTCGAAGGTGCGGCTGCCGGCCTCCCACCGCGTCTTCTCGGACGAGAGGCTGTCGAGGAGCGTCACCGAGCGGTCGACCCGCGTCTGGACCGTCTCCATGGCCGACTTGATGGCCTGCGTCTCGCTGATAAGGGCCGCGTACTCGTCCTTGTAGGCCGCGATGCGCGCCTCGAGCTCGGCGATCATGCTCTGCAGCGCGTGGGCCTGGTGCATCGTCGTCTCGGCCTGGTCCTCGAGTGCCTGCACCTCGTCGCGCAGCGGGCCCACCTTGTCGAGGATCGACGAGTAGTTGACCTGGGCCATGACCCACTTGACGAGCGGGCCGCACGCCTTGGAAGCGCGGTTGACCGTCTCAAAGTTGAAGGTCGGGCGCGACAGGTACTCGGCGCGCATCTTGTCGCGCAGCTGCCGCGTCAGGTTGGCCGTGTCGAAGTGCACAATGTTGGAGATGAACGAGTCGGACCGCAGGACGGCCTGCACCGCCTTCCAGCTGTCGATCTTGTGGCCGAGGAGGATGCAGACGGCCTCCATCGACAGCTTGACGGCCTCGGGCGGGTTGGCCATCGACCGCACCTCGGTGAGCTGCTGCTTCTTGATGTTGGACACGGCGGCTTGGGCGTCTTCGACGGCGGGTTCGGCGTCGGCGAGCTCGCCCATGACGACCTCGCGGCGTTCGGCGATGGCACGCTCCTGCTGCTCGAGTGCCGTCGACATCTCGAGTGATGCCACCTTCTTCTGCTCGGCGTCCTGCTGGTCGGCGACCATGCGCTTGAGCTTGTCGTTGGCCTGGGCGTTCTTGGCCTCGAGCTGGGTGCGCTTGACGGCGAGGCTCTTGCGCAGCTCCTCGACCTGGACGACCGTCTCGCGCAGCTTGTCGAGGCCGACGTTGAGGTGCCGCTGCTGGTCCTCGAGCTCGTCGCGCTTCTCGTTTAAGAGGCGCACGTACTGGTTGACAAAGTCGAGGTAGTGGCGCGGCGTCGCGTGGTTGACGCGGCCCTGGCGACGCGCAAGCTTGGCATTCGTCGCGTACATGGACTGGTGCACGTGCACGAGGGCGTTGACGATGGCGGCGCGGTGCACGGGCGGGACCTGGAGCTGGCGGTACGCGACGGGGAAGTCGGCGGGAGGGACGAAGCCTGGCGCGTCGAGGTCGAGCGAGTTGGTGAACTCGAGGCCGACCTGGTAAAAGGCCTGGTCCGACCAGTCGCCGAACCAGTCGAGGACGCAGCGGTTGAAGAGGGCGGGCGACGTCGCCGCGCGCGACGCGAGGCCTCCCGACGGCGGGTTCATCGTGAAGACAACGTGCAGGTTGCGCGCGACCTGCGACGTGAACCACCGGTACAGCTCGTCAGGCGAGTCGAGCATGAGGCCGTCGCGCTGGGCGCCCTCCTTGCAGGCCGTCATGAGCGCCGCGTGCTCGTCGCCCTCGAAGAGCCCCGGGACCTCGGCGTTGGCGAGGAGCGTGTTCATGCGCTCGAGGAAGCCCGAGTCGAGCACGTTCGACTCGTCCATGATGAAGGCGATCTTCTCGCCCTTGCAGCCGGCGCGGCGCAGGACTGCACGCAGGTCGTCGTCAAAGTCTTCGCCCGAGTACTTGTTGTGCACCTTGATTTGGAAGACGCTGAGGCCGTTCATCCATGCGACGAAGCGGGACAGAGTCGTCTGCGTTAGGGCGGGAACGAGTCGAGTCGCGGGCGTCAGCGAGGGCGGGGGTTTTCGGACTGGAGGAAGAGAAGGAGAAGCCGGAACAGCGGGGACGCACCTTGCCCGAACCGCTGACACCGATGAGGAGGAGGTGACCTTGGATCTGGCGGAAGACGCGGTCGATGCGGAGGACGTGGTCGAGGACGTCGTTGAAGAGCACGAGCGGGACGTCGAGCTCCTCCTCGTAGAAGACGCGCAGGCGGGCCTTGGCGTACTCGCGCAGGCGCTCGCGGTCGACGGGGACGTAATGCTTCGACAGCCAGTTGGAGTAGAGGATGGGCCGCGCGAGCGCCTCGTCGCGGTTGAGCGTCGGGAAGTGCGCGAGTGCGACCTCGTCGATCTTGGCATCGGTCCACGCGCGCTCGTCCTCGGTGACGAGGCGGTCCTGGAAGAGCCGGAGCGCCTCGTGCGCCCACACGCGGACGAGCCCTTCGACCGACAGGGCGTCGAGCGGGCGCACGGCCTCGTAGATGCCTCGCGTCCACCTCGTCAACTCGCGCGGCGAGTAGATGTAGTGCGCCTGGGCGTCGGTGGTGAAGCGGCGCTGCGACGCAAGGTAGAACTCGACCATGGCGTTGGTGAGGGGCTCGGCGAACCCGCGCAGCGGCGGGACGACCTTGAGAAGCGCACGGGTGAATGTGCTGTAGATCTGCTTGAGCGACGCCTCGCCCGGGTAGTCAACCATGACGAGCGGCGCGTGGCGGAGGAAGCGCTGGGTGAGCGGGACGCGGCCCGGGTCGGTCGGCGGGTTGCACGCGCCGACGAGCTGGATGTTCTCGAGCGTGACCCACGCCTTGTCCGAGGGGCGCCAGAAGCCGCCGTGCTCGACGAGCTGGCGCAGGAACGAGATGACCTTTTGTGTGCCGTACGTGTCCGTCGCGGGGAGGTTGATCTCGTCGCAGAAGAGGACGAGCCAGCGACCGATCTGGACCGGCGACAGGATGACGCCGTTGGGCGTCTTGCGGTACTCGCAGTGCTGCTCGAACGTTTTCAGTATGAGCTCGGGCGTCGTCGCGCTCGAGAAGTTGAGGCCGACGACCTCGAGGTCGGGGAGCTTGCGCAGGGCGCTGAAGAGCGTCATCGTCTTGCCCGAGCCGGGGGGACCGCAAAGGAGGAGCGGGCGGTGCTCCGACAGCCACGAGTACAGGACCTCCTCGTGCCGCACCGTGTCGAGTGTCGGGATGACGACGTCGGGCGACGTGACGGCCTGCGTGTCGACGTCGATCGTCGGCACCGAGTTTTGCCACGCGACCCAGTCGCCCGTGGCGACCTCGACATCAAAGTCGATGAGCGACCCGCCCGGGCTGAGCGGCGGGAAGTCGAGGTCCGACTGGTTGCGCAGGAAGTCGCCCATGCCCGCGCGCGTGTCGAGCTTCGAGTCGCCCGTGAAGGCCCACACGAGGCTGACGAGCAGCCGCTTGAGCGTGTACGCCTCGACGTGGTCCGAGGGGAGCGGGAAGTCGGGGTGCGCGACGTTGTACTCGACGACTGACCGGATCGACTTGTTGACGAGCGAGAAGAGGGTCGTCAGGGCACGCGCTGGCGTGAAGTCCATGATGTGGTCGACCGACGCGGCGAACTCGAGCGCCTTGGCGACGAGGCCGTCCCGCTCGAAAAAGGGCTCGAGCTTGTCGGCGATGGTCCGCTGCGTCGCGAGAGTTGGTGACACGTCGTCGTCGGCGCCAACGGCCGCACGGCGACCCTGTGCCTCGTCGTCGGCGACGTCGAGCGTGTTGGCCCGCACGCTCGAGAGGTAGTTGCGACAGAGCATCGACGGCGTCACGGCATCTTCGCTGAACCACACCATGCCGCAGCGGGACACGGTGGCGAGCGTGGCGTACTTGAGCGACTCGACCTCGAAGAGGATGCGCACGTTTGGCGGCAGGTTGAGGCGCTCGCCGTTGGGCAACGTCAGGAGCTTGTTGTCGTCGAGGACGCTACGGACAGGGAGACGGATGGACTGTCAGTTCGACGGACGGCAATCCCATCGCTTGCGGGAGGGAGCGGAGAGGACAAGGCAGACGCACGAGTTGAGGTTCTCGACCCACTCCGGGTCGACGTCGCCGTCAAAGATTATCCAGTGGCGCTTGGTGCTCTCGGCGCGCACGTCGTCGACAATCTTGCGCAGGATGTGCGTGAAGAGGCCGTCGTTCCACTCGCGCGTGGTCGGGTCGAGCGTGCCGTACAGCGCATCCTTGGAGATGGCCTTGGGGTCGATGACGTACGACACGCCCTCGACGCCCGTGAGGCGCTCGAGCGCGGCGAGGAGTACGCGCCAAGCGGTCGTCTTGCCCGTCGCCGAGGGCCCGACCATCATGACGCCGTGCTGGATGTTCTGAATCTGGTACAGCTGGACGGCCTTCTGCAGCCACACCGACTCGGCGATGAGGTGCCGCTCGCGGCAAACGGCCAGGATGTGCTCCTTGAGCTGGTCGAGGTTGACGGGGACGTAGTCGACGCCCGGGAAGACGTCGGCGAGGAGGCTCGTCAGGAGCGGCACATCCTCGGCGACGAGCTTGGGCACGATCGTCTCGGTGACCGACTGGATGAGGATCTCCTGCTCCGACACGTCGACCGACTTGGCGACGACCCCCGAAGCGGCGTCCGAGACCGACTGGTCGCTCTGGAGGCGCTCGCGCTTGAGGTGGCCCGCGCTGACGAGGACGGCCTTGAGCGCACGCAGTCCAAAGTCGTAGTGAGGCTGCGACGACAGCTGCTCGGCGCAGAGGTTGAAGAAGGGAACGACCTTGGACGCGAGCGTCTCGGCCGTGCGGAAGCCCTGCGAGAAGAGCATGACCTGCGCGATGAGCTCGCGGTCGGGGCGCGTCATGGCGATGCTGCGGAAGAGCTTCTTGAGGTTGTCGGGCAGATTCGACCGGCCGGCGTACCCAGGGTTCACTGCGCGGAGGAGGGGCAACTCTCACGAGTCAGAAAAGCCCAAACAGCGATGCGAGAAGGAGGACAGGCGACGCACTCGTGATGAAGACGCCCGTGTCCGGGTTGACCCGGAGCTGGCGGCCGACGAGCTCAATCTCGGTGTTGGGGTTGGCGACGCTCGCGCTTAGGCCGAGCTGGATCGTCTGGATCTGCTGCGACACGGCCGAGAGGATGCGTTCCTCGAGCCGGTTGAACTCGTCGAAGCAACCCCACGCGCCGACCTGGCACAGGCCGACGAAGATGCGGCCCATGGCCTGGAAGTCGAACGTCTCGTCGCAGCAGAAGACGAGGACAAAACGGCCGAGCGCAACGCCGAGCGCCTTGACCGACTCGGTCTTGCCTGTCCGTGGGCAGGCGAAGAAGGCACGGCGGGAGGGTCAGCCCTCGCACATGGGCCCGGGGGAGAAACACAGACAGAGCAGCGCACCGGTTCCCGCGGGTCCGAACGGGGAGCCGCCCAGGCGCGACTCGAGCGCCTGGGTGAGCGTGAGGTAGCACCGGTCGGTGAGGGGGGTCTGGACGAGGCGGTCCGGCACGCCCAAGTACTCGAACCCGTAGGGGAAGGTTGCGCTGGCCATCTTGACCTCAAGCTGCTCGAGGACGTTGCCGCGCGTCGTGTCGAGGTAGAAGCGCATGTGGTACAGCCAGCTGAAGTCGGTCGCAGACGTGACGCCGCCTTGGGCGAGGAGGCGCAGGACGTCTCGCTCGTGGACGAGCTCCGTGATGAGGTGCTCGCACTTGCGGCGCTGGATCGGCTGCAGGTCGCCGAGCACGGCGTCGGCGAGAACGTCGAGTCCGCGCCCGACGACCGACAGCGGGCCGTCAAGGGGCTTGCCCGCCTGGAGGGCGCCCTCGACGAGACTCGTCCAGCCGACTTGGACGGCGAGGACGACGAGCTGGGCCGGGTAGGCTTCGATCCATGCGAGGAAGCGCGCGCGGTCGAGTCCCGCCGGGTCGCGGTAGAATGCCTCGAGGTCGGCGTACGAGCGCGCGAGGAGCTTGGCGAGCGACACCTTCATCTCGAGCTCGAGCTTGGCGAGCCAGTCGTTGATCTTGGCGTGCTCGGCGAAGATGACGGGCGTCGAGAAGGGCACCTCTTCGCCCTCGCGCGACACGATGCCCTCGATGCGCGAGTGCTCGTCGTCGAGCATGAGCGACGACAGGCCTGCAAACATCTTCTTGAGGAATTTGGCAACGCGGAGGATGTCTTTGCTGTTGCCGATAATTTCGAGGAGGTCCTCGTCGCCGACAAAGTAGAAGCGCGGGAACGACGCCCGCTCGCGCTCGAGGTACTCGCCGAGCGCTTTCTGGATCTTGGACAGGAGGTCGGCGAGGCGTTCGAGGCTTTTCTGGACGTTGGCGATGTTGAGCACGTCGAGGACGAACGGCGACTTGAACACCTTCTTCATGACGGCGAGGAACTCGGCATTGATGTTGCTGAAGCGCTGCGACTCGATCGGGAGCAGGTGCTTGATGTCGGCGCTGCCAGCGAAGATGCCCCTGCGAGCATCGCGAGACGCGAGACGGCAGGTCAGCATATGTGGAAAGTCAGCATATGTGGAAAGTTGCGAGCGAGCGAAGAGGGCAGTCGGCGAGAGCAAGAGGGAAGGGGACCGAGACGCACTCGAGGTACACCCACTGGCGCTGGACGTCGATCCACACGTCAAAGAGGACGTGGATGCGGTTGAGGCGGTCCTCCCATGCCGAGGCCTCTTCGTCAAACACCTTGTAGTACGGCGACAGCTTCATGGCCGTGAGCGAGTTGAGGTTCTCGCCGCACTTGGTGAAAAGGTCGTCCCACCCGCGGATCAGGCGCGTCTTGTTCTGGTAGTTGACCAGGTCGAGCGTGTAGCTGGTCCATATCTCCTTGACCTGCTTGAGAAACTCCTCGAGGGCCATCTCGCCCTGGGCCTGCGTGATGACGTCCTTGACGAGCGCCTCGTTGCGCTTGAGGTCGAGGTCCCACACGGTGCCGAGCGTCATCGACGACGGCGAGTACTGGCCCGCAACGCGCAGCGCCTTGTACAGCTGGCGCCAGTGCCGCTCGCGCAGCGCCTCGGACTTGAGGTCGCCGAGGAGCGCGTTCGACTTGAGGTACCCGCGCAGCGTCTCCTGGACGTATTCGAACGCGGCGTACTGGCGCATCTTGCTCGGCATGTCGCGCGTCGACGCGAGGAGCGCGTCGAGCTGCTGGCGGAGCTTGCGCGCCTGGACCGACGACCACAGCGTCTCGCGCAGCTCGGCGACCTGGGCCCACACGCCCGACAGCGCCGTCCAGACCGCCTTGAGGTCGCGGATCTCGTCGACGACGGGTTCGAGGCGGTCGTCCTTGCTCGGCTCGAGGTCGAGCGATTCTTTGGCGCGCGACAGCATGTCGTACTGCTCCTTGAGGCGGGTGACGCGGCCCTCAAAGACGCCGATGGCGTTCATGGCCGCGTCGGCCTTGAGCGAGCCCTGGATCGGCTTGTCGGCCTCCCAGTCGGCGACCGTCTCGTCGATGCGCCCGTGGAGCACCTTGTCCTCGGCGACGACCTTGAGCTGGAGCCCGGCGAGCTGCTCCTGGATCGACGCGTTCTTGCGCGAGAGGATCTCGTTGAAGGCGCTCCACTCGTTGTCGACCTGGTCGACGTAGAGCCAGTCGGAGGGGAACTGGAACCGCTGGCGCTCGAGCGTCTTCTGCCCGCTGCTGAACAGCGAAATCTGCGGCGCCCAGTGCTTGACGCGGCGCTTGACGTCCTGGACAAACGTGATGAAGCTGACGGTCGCGGCCGTCGACGACGTCTCGATAGAGTGCTTCTCGAGGTCGTGACGCGCCTTGAGGATGGCGGCGTGCGTCTCCTTCATGGCGGCGCCGAGCTTGCTGCCAAACCGCGCGAGGAGGTCTCGCTGCCACGTATCGTACTTGGCGTTGACCTTGCTCTGCACCTGCTCGTAGTCGATGACGGCGACGGCGAACGAGCGCTGCGTCTCCGAGTTGTCAAAGGTCGAACGCGTCTTGCGGATCTCGAGCAGGAGCTGCTGCCACGCCGAGAGCTCGTCGCCGAGGCGGGCGTAGACGACCTCGGCCTCGAGGTCCCACAGCGACTGGAACTGGAGCCACTTGTCGACGTAAGCGCCCACCTCGCGCAGCTTCTGTTCGACGAGGGCGAACGGCCGCTCGAGCGTGCCGTCCGTGAACGTCGATAGCAGCGACGAGTAGTTGAGCGCCTCGGGCGACGTCGAGCGCAGCTTGAGGCCGATCTCGTACCGCGAGCTCTGGATTCGCGTCAGGCCGCATACGACGCCGAGCCAAGACTGGAGCTGGCGGTACCAGCTCGCGCGCGCGCGCTCGAGCGGCGGGTCGAGGTGGATGACCTGGTTCTGGATGCGGACCTCGTGCACGACCGTTTCGAGCCGGAGCGCGTCATCTGGACCGGCAGTGTCCTTCTTGAGAGCGGCCTTCTTGCGTGCCGCGGCGGACGACTCGGCGCGCGCACTCACCTCGGGGTCTTTGGTGAACTCGTCACACCATCGCTCGATGACGGCGCGCAGGCGACCCGCGAGGACCTTCTCGACCTTCTTGTCGAGCGCCCTCGTCCACGACTCAAGGTTGGCGTAGCCCTCGAGGTTGAGCGTGTCGATCTTTTTCTGCAGCGACGCGAGGCGCTCGGCGAAGGCCTCGGAGGCGTACTGGCACGTGCCGAGCTCGTCAACGGTGCGGCTGATTTCGCCGTACAGCTCGACGAGGTGGTCGGTGCGGTCCTGCAGCTCGGCGACGATCGACGCAAACTCGCGCACGTAGTGCGTGTGCTTGCTGCCCGAGTTGTCGACGCCGGCGCCCGCGACGTACGACAGCGAACGGCCGTCGAAGGTGTTGACAAAGTGCTCCCACCGGAAGCCCATGCCTGGCGAGACGCGAAGGACAGGGGGGTCCATCAGCACTGTAGAATCGCAGCAAGGAGGACTTTTGCCTTCGGGACTCGGTGCTCACCCTTGGCGATCTGCTCCTGCGCCTTCTTGTGCAACGCGGCGACGAGCGGCGCAATCTCGGGGTTGTCGTGCAGCTTGGCGACCGTCTGCGAGTAGGTGCGCACCGTCTCCATGAGGCTGACGGCGTACGGGTAGACGCGCTTGGCGTCCTTGGCGATGTTGCTGATCGTGTGCGGCACCTGGAACCCGAGCCAGAGCAGGTTGCGGACCTCCTTGAAGAGCGTGATGATCTGCGGGTCAAAGTTGACAGCGAGCTGGAGCGCCCCTCCTTGCTGGCGGTTCTTGGTGATGCCGAACAGGCGCCCGCTGATGGTGAGGTTGCGGCGGTTGATGTCGACGAGCCACGCGTCGTAGATGGGCCGCGTGTTGAGCTTGTCGCGGAACGACTGACTCTCTGTCTGGAGGCGCTGCCCGTCGGCGTAGTGCGACCACTCCTTGCCGAGGACGTCCTCGACGCGCTTCATGTAGTGGAACAGCTGGCGCTCGATCTGCTTGGCCCAGATGATGGCGCCCGAGATGGGAGGGTGGTCGCGCAGCTGCGACATGTGGTACGACTCGGACTGCTGGTATCCGGTCTTGAACTTGTCCTGCAACCGCCGGATGTCGTCCTTGACCGAGTCGATGAGCTGCGACTGGTACTCGGCGATGGCGCCTGCGCGTGCGGGTGCAAAGGCTCGTGAGTCACCGTCCCCGAGTCGGAGCAGCAGAGGGAGACGCGACGCACCGCGAATCTTGGGGCGAACGAACAGCGCGTTGAACTTGGAGAACACGCGGAACATCTCGTTGGCGTTTTTGGCGCCGCCGAGGCGGTCGCGCAGGCGCGAGATGATGTGGTTCTCGACGCGCGCGACCCGCTCGTTGTATGCCGTCTCGGCGGCGATCCAAAAGTCAGTCCCCTCTGCGTTGGGCTGCGTCAGTGCCTGTGACGGCGGGAAGGGGCAGGGCGAAGACGCACCGGCCGAGACGTCGAGCACGTCGACGTTCTTGACGCTCTCGTACGCTTGCCGCACCTGTGAGCGCGCGCGCAGGCAATGTGAGTCGTACGTCGCCTTGACGAAACGGAGAGGACGGCGCACCTCTGCGTCCATGTCGATGTCCCCGAGCGTGCTCTTCCACTCCCTCGTCGCCACCTGCCCATCGCCCTCCGCGCCGTCCTCACCCGCCGCCGCGCCCTCGGCCTGCCCGCCGCGCGGGCCGGTCTCGCTCCCAAGCGGTCCAACCATGACCTGCAGCTGGTGGTGCTGCTTGCGGAACTGGCGAAAGTACAGGACGCGCTCCTGCAGCTTTGCGTGCGCGGGCGAGATCTTGATCGGGATGAACTTCTCGGCGCGTTTGCGCGTCACTTCGCGCGCAACGTTGGTGAACTCTTTGAACGAGTCGTCCCAGGCGTGGAAGACGGCTGACGCGGACGACATGGCGCGGTCGAAGAGCGGGTAGTCGAGGAAGGTGAGGCGCTGAGACGAGAGCACCTTGAGGAGCTGAGAGTTGAGGTCGCGCGAGATGGCCTCTACGAGCGGGAGGGCGCGGCGGACGGGGTAGGGCCTGGAAGCGGGGCGCGCGCGTCAGTCGGAGCAGCGGGAGATACGACGAGAAGAGGGAAGCGCACGAGAGCTTGAGCTTCTTGTTGACGTGGCCAAAGATGAGAAGGACGCTCTCCTGGACCTTTGCGAGGTCGGTTGCGGCGAGGAGCTCGTTGAGCGGGAAGTCCTTCATGAGGACGTTGTAGTCGTGCACTGCGCGGGCCAGCAAATCCCCGTCTCGTCAGCTGCAGGTCATGCGGCGCTCGGGTCGGTGAGAAAGTCAACGACGCACCCGTCTTGAAGGCATCGTTGAGGCCCGTGTCGGCGATGAACGAGACGGTCGCGTGGAAGCGCTTGGCATGCTTGAGCACGTCGAGCGTGAGCTGGACCGGGTCGCTCTTGAGCTGCTTCTCGATGCCCTCGAGCGCCTTCTCCATCCCGAGCCAGAAGTTGATCTCCTGGCTCGCGGTGCCGCTCGCCACGTCCCGGCTCAGCTTGGTCACCGTCTGGATCTCCTTGACCCAGCTGTTGACCTCGCCCTGGAGCTTGTTGAGGAAGGCCGAGTCGGCGAGGAGGGCCGGGTCAATGAGGTCGACAGACGCGCGTGTGCCGGCCGCTTCGGCTTGTGCGACGGCGCTCGCGACGACCGGGTGGATCGAGAGGACAATGTCGGGGATCTCGACGTTCTGCTGGACTGCGCGTGCATTCAGGCGAGGGTCAGCGCGCGGGTTCCCAGCAGCTCGAGAGCGAGCGAGTGACGCACGGTGCAGCAGTGACAACTCGAGCTCGGCAAACTTCTTCTTGGTCATCGGGATGCCCATCTTGGCGTCGGCGTCCTTCGAGTCGTCAACGGCGCGGCCCGAGCCGTCCTTGCGCGTCTTGCTCTCGACGAACGCCTCGAACGCGGGCGCGACTCCATAGTGCACGAGGCGGTGAAGGCCTTCGTAGACGCCGCTGCCGGACGAGGTGCCCGCGGCTACGACGCCGGCGGAAGAGGCGGACGAAGCGGGGCCGAAGAGGTTGAGGAAGTGAAGCTGGGCGGCGAGGGGGACACTCGAGTCGAGTGTGGGCACATGCTTGATGAGGGCGAGGGTCGCTGCCTGCGCGGGCGAGTAGGAGAGCGTCGAGGCGAGCGAGTAGGTGAAGGTGTCGGGCGACGAGGAGGCTGAGGTGGTGCGAGTGGAGGTCAGCTACGGCGTGGTCGGCCGACGATGAGAGAATGTTGGCGTACCTTGCTTGTCGTCGTCGTCACGGTCCTGGCGAAGCTTTACGACGTAGAGTGCCCCAGCGTGCGGATCGTTGGCCCACCTCGTCGCGCGCTCGTCAAAGTCGCCGCGCGTGAAGAGAGAGTCGAGGTCGGCAGGGTCAGCTCCGATGACGAGTGGGAGGAGCTGGGCGAGGTACTGTCGCAGGGCGGCGTGGTCAAAGGGCGCGAGCGGTGGGGAGGGGCCTCCAGTGCCGTCCTCGAGAGGCGCGGCTGATGGTGGCCGGTCCTCCATGGAGTGGCGGCGCGTCTGTCTACGCGAGCTGGTGCGAGGTAGGCAAACGAGTCTCTCGACAGTGTGGCGTGGCGGTTGGTTGGTCGGAGGCTTTGTTGGTCGACGTGCGCAGCGGCGAGGCTCTCTCTAGGGACGCGTTCCCCTTCACACTCGTCAACCGCGCCTGCTCCGCAGAGTCTGCTACAGGTGAGCTCTTGCTACTCTGTTCGGCCGCCTTTGGCTTTCTCACACGCGTCCAGCGCGTCCTCACTCTTCTACCGAGTTCATCAGCTCCCGCGTTTCGAGCGCGATGCTCTCGATGAAACGCTACGGGACTGGCTTTGCGCATGACCAGTCGCTCGTACAAGGGGCTCCTTCCCTTCCACTCGGCGGCCCACCGCCCCGCGCCTGCTTGTCTTTGCCCGCACGCCTGCGATGCTCGGACAGGTGGGCCTCGCGCGCGTCGCCTGCGGGCAAGGGCACGACGCGCGTTCGCAGGTGCAGACGGTTGGCCGGATCTACACCAAGGATGCGCTTTGTCTGAGTGGCTCAGGCTACACCGCCCGTGTGTGGCTTCTGAGCGCTCCGGACGCCCCGACTGTATCGTGCTTTCTGCTTTCTCTCGAGATCTGAGGCCAGTCCGCGCTTTGGAGCGCCGCCTCAACCGCCAGTCTAGCCTTTGCAGCGTTCTCCGAAGCCCAGCGGCGGTAGTTGCGATCTAGAAGCGAGCGAGGCACTGGCTCGAGCCGGGGGCGCCAGCCAGCTGCAACGCGGACAGGGTCGGGGATGTGGCGGTGAGGCAGGCGCACACTGCAAGAAAGGACAGGGACAGTGCACACGCGGAAGAATAGCCTTAACAGAGCGAGCGAGTGACAAGCTGGAGGGCAGCTCTTGATCATCATTCGACCCCCCCTCTTGACCCCCTCTCCACATCACCTCATCGTCAAGCGAATCGAGCGACCTGCTCAGCACCTCAGACAACCCCAGGCTACCCTTCCCTACCCCTCGCTCTCGCCCACAACCTCGGCCTACCTCTCGCCTGCGCAACCTCCGCCTCATCGGCGCCAGTACCCCTCGGCCCCGCAGAAGACGACATGTCGAGCCGCGCGCGCAGCAAGGAGCAGGACCTGCAACGGCAACACGCAACTGCGTGGCCCACACCGGATGAGATCCGCCAGGGACGACCAGCCCGATCACCTTCCCTCGACTCGACACCAAGTACCGACCCTCGGTACCCGACTCTCGAAGAACTGCGACAGAGCGTAGCCAGAGACGGCGGCGCGCCCAAGGACGAGGACGAGGACGAGGACGAGGACGAGGGGGACACGGACAGCTGGGCGAGCGGGTCCGAGTCGTCGTGGGACTCTGAGCGCGAGGCATTCGAGGCGCAGCTCCAGTGGGACGAGAGCATGCGGCAGCTCCAGGCGCTCGTCAACCTCGTCGCCGTGCCGTGGATCTCGAGGTACTTTGGCCGCAAGTGGGCCTACTCTCGTGCGTTGTCCTGCTGCTCTCCCTCTCTCTCTTTCTCGAGGTGACGCGGAGCGCTGACCTCTGGTGTCGAGCGTGCGCTCCCGGCAGTCTTTGAGCGGTACCTCGACATTGGGCTCGGCAAGCGGTTCTGGTTGGGCCCGTTAGCGCGGTATGCGCCGCAGACGTGGCGTTGAGGGGTAGGACCGGAGGAGTTCTGTCGTACATTGGTTTCGTGTCGTGCACTAGCCGTTGTCTCTCTCTCTCTCTCTCTTCGCCCTGCTCTGGCCTGGGGTGTGGAAAATGTTATCAAGAGTGCGAATTGCAGCTGCCATCAAGGCGCTCGCAGAAAAGAGGGTGCGCAGCACGGTGAGAGGGGTCGTGAAGAGGGAGGGACAACAAAGAAGGGGAATCTGAAGGCGGGAGAAGGAAGGAAGCGTGGGAGCGATCATCTAAGAGACGTAGTGCCAGCTGAGCGGGAGGACTCCCTGGTCCAGGGTCCCGAGCTGGAGGAAGGCGGCCTCGGAAAGGTCGATCGCGCCCCACTCGCAGCCGGGGCAGGTGTCGGCGACCGTGGCCGTCACCGTCTTGCCGTTGTCCGTGTTGGTGAGCTGAACCTTCTGACCGCAATGCGCCCCGCCGTCAACCTGGGTGTAGCTCAGCGCGACGATGTAGTCCTGCGGGTCGGGGACGACGAGTCAGTCAGAGCCACGAACACTCGAGAGAGAGAGAGAGAGAGCGGGTTCTGACTCACCGAGTCGCTGTGCACCGTGCCGCAACTACCCGCAACATTGTACTGGTAGTAGTACGTGCCCCTACCCGAGTACGAGTCGCTCGACGAAGACGAAGTCTGCGCCGGCGCCGACGCCTGCGTCGTCGTGCTCGCCGCCTTGCTCTGCTGGTTGAGCTGCACAGCGTCCGCCGTGGCCGTTGCGGCAGTCCATGACGTCGAGGAAGCGGACGAGGCGTCGTCCTCGGCGTCGCACTCCCACTCGTCGTCGTCGTCGCTCGACGAGGACGAGCCGGTGTCGACGTTGAGCTGGACCGAGTCGACCACCGTGGCCGCAGCGTCGGCTGCCGAGCTCGTCTTGACGGCGACGTTGTTGGCGAGGGGCTTGTCGGCGCTCAGCGTCTCGACGGCGGCGGCCTCCTCGGTGCTGGTCGTCGACGGCTCGGGGGTCTCGACGACGGCGGGTGCGGCAGACGACGCGGGGATCTCGGCGTAGCTTGCCGTGGCGGCGGACGAGTCCTCGCTCGAGGCCTCGGCGGTCGTGTCCCAGGTGATGGCGTTGTCCTTGCACATGGTGCCGGCAGCGACGGCACCCATGTCGGTGCAGTGGTCGCCGTCACACAGCGCAAAGGTGTGCGCGGAGAGGCACTTGAGCGTCGCCTCGGTGCCAGCGCCTCCGCCGCCACGCTTGGCGAGTCGGCGTCCCGTGCGGGGCAGAGCGCGGTAGCGCATGGCGGCGCGCCCGTGCGGACGGGTCAGGTCGGCGCGGCGCGGGTGCGAGAAGTGGGCGGCTCCGACGGAGGACGCGGCGGCCGAGGCGGCGGCGAGGGGAAGCGCGACGAGGGCGAGGGCAGTGAGGGAGACCATGCTGAGGGGAGAGTGGAGTGTGTTGGGAGAGGCTACAGAGGACGGATGGACGACGCGAAGAATGGGACGAGACCGGCTGACCACGCGAGAGGCAGGCAGAGGTGAGCGGACGCGTCCACGAGGCTCGAGCAAAGGAGGAGAGAGTGCGTACCTCGTCGATGGGAGGGGAGGGAAGGGAGACTGGCGACCTGCGGAGCGAAAGAGTGGTGGGAGACGAAGAGAGAGAGAGGAGAGAGAGAGCGAGCCAGGAGAAAGAGGGGCTTTGTTGCTCGAGCGAAGGATACGGGAGAGCGCCAACGACTCTCGGCCAAGCCAAGCCTTTCGCGCGCCATCACACGCCTCCTGTGAGCGGGCAGTCGCGTCTCTACAACCTGAATTGCCTGTACTGGCACGCCTGAAGACTGCCAGTCAGGCCTGCGACCCCCTCGTTAGGCCGCAAGAGGCGAGCGATGCTCCGGTCCACGCGTCCGGTCGCGCCCGGTCGCGTCGTCGACGCGACTTTGGCCAGCATTCGTCCCTGACTTCCAACGATTCCGCGAGCTTCTTTCAAGCCGCACGTTGGTAAGAGCGATCGCAAAAAAATCTAGACAAGACAACACAGCGTGACGAGCGCGAGGAGGAGCAAGGGGGTCCGTGCCGGCCCAAAGGAGACGCCAACAGCGCCCGACGTGGACGAGGGAGATGCAGAGGCGGATGCAGGGGTAGACGTCGAGGCCGTAGAAGCGGTCGACGCCGAACCCGCCGTTGAAGGAGTCGTGCTCGCAGGGGACTCGGAGGAAGGCGACGACGTCGACGAGTTGCTCGACGCAAAGTCTTGCAGCGCCCATCGCAGACTGCAAGGCAGGGTGAGAGTCAGTCCTTCACAGGCGCATAGGCGGACAAGCACACGGTCCAAGAAAAGGTGGTGCGCACCCAGCCTCGATGTGCTGCAGGTTGAGGTCGTCCTGCCAGAACTCGGTCGTGTGGCCCAGGGAGGTCATGAAGGTCCTGCCGGTCATCCTCGGCGCCGAAGCCCCGCCTGTCCCGTTGGTCAAGTCGACGCTCTGTCCCTCGCGGTACCACGCAATGGGCGGTGGCGACCCCTGGTAGTACGGGCGCGTCCCGGCCCGCGGGTCGTCGATGAGCGACTCGTCAAAGGACAGCAGGACGGTGCAGTTGACGGCGCGAGGGTCGGAGCGGAAATGGTGCGCTTCTTCGAGGTAGGTGTAGCGGTCGGGGAACATGGCGACCGTCGGGTGGTCGACGAGCTTGGTGAACGTCTGGCGCGCGGCGAGCGAGGTCAGTCACTCCTCGCCGAAGTGCAGGGGTCAAAGGGCACGCACGACGTTCTGCAGGTCAGGATGGTAGTCGAACCACGAGCCTAGCGCGGTCCCGAACGCCTGATCCTCGAACAGACACGCCGAGCCCGCGTGCAGGCCCACGAGACTCCCGCCCGTGGTCGATAGCCAGTCCGTGAGGGCCGTCTCTCCGTCGTCGGTAAGGACCTGGTCCGAGTTGGACAGGAAGGCGATGAGGCTGAAGGGTGAGAGGCCGTCTCGAGTGAAAAGGGTCTCGTCGTCGCTGACGGTCGCGTTGAAGAGGCCTGTTCGAGAGCCGATCTGTCTGATGGCGTCGCTGGCTGTCGGGATCGACTCGTGGTAATATCCTGCGGCCTGCGAGGCGTGTGAGAAGGTCAGCGCGCGTGAGGGGAGAAGGGAGGGAAGCGGCGAACCTTTGTGTAGACGAGGATCTGGGGCACAGCCTGAGCAGCGACGGTTAGAGCCAGCGCAGACAGGCCTATCAACCGCGTAGCCATTCTCGGTAACTAGCTGGCGAATGGAGGAGAGTGAGGAGGAGGGTCCGAGGTGGGGGATCCACGCGGCGAGGGTCGCTCCTGCACCACACGTCGCTCTGCGCCAGACAGCTACTCGAGCTTTTCACATGAGCGCCACAGTGACGCACGGCACCCACACGCTGCGCTCTGGCGGTCCCAAACTCGCATACGCTCTCTCGCACCCGCCAGACCCCCGCCGTCGAGCAGCCCTCATCGCCCACCCGTACGGCCGCCTGGGCGGCTCAAAGGACGATCACGTGGTGCAGGCGCTGGCAGACGTGCTTGTCGAGGAAGGATACGCCGTCGTGCGGTTCGACGCTCGGGGAGCGGGCGAGAGCGAGGGCAGCACGAGCTGGACGTGCGCTGAGGTCTCGCTTCCCGGATTCCCTCGACCCCATCTGCTGACTGTCAGACATACACAGAGGCGCCGCAGAAGCGGACGACTACCGCGAGCTCGTCGACGACCTCGTCCTGCCTCTCCTCTTTCCTCCGCCGTCTGCTCCCTCGCTCGAGCCAGCGCCAGATCCTGTCGACGCTGCAGCACCTGCACCCTACGAACTCCTGCTCTGCGGTTACTCCTTCGGCTCGCTCGCCGCGTCTTCCTGCCCACCGCCCGCCCCACCGCCGTCCCACCCAAGCGCCCAGCTCCGCACCTCGTACCTCCTCCTTAGCTACCCTTTATCGGTCCTCTGGGCCCTCACCTTTCTTCGCTCTGGACCACCGACAAGCGCACTGCGCTCGCTCTTCGAGGGTGGAGAGGACCGCGTCCTCGCAGTGCACGGCGACGAGGACAATTTCTCGGGCGTCGACAGGCTGCGGCGGTGGGCGGGGGAGCTCGAGCGGGCTGCTGGCGCGGAAGGAGCGTGGCGAGCGGTCGAGGTCGAGGGTGCGGACCACTTTTGGCGCGACCGGGGGAAGAAGAGGGAGATGCTCGAGGTTGTGCGGGAGTGGGTGAGGAAGGGCGACCGTCACTAGGGGTCGATGGTAGCGACCGGGAGAGCGGCACCTGCGCAAGGAGCTCGTTGACGCCACCAGCTTGAGGTCTTCGGGTGAGCATCTGCAAGCCTCTGGAACGGTTCTCCCGCTCTGGCTTGGCGTAGTTGAGACTGCGAGCTGGGTGTTGTGGGGCGCCGGCGCGCCTTTCCAGCTCTGAGCGCTGAGCGTCCGCCTCACCGCCTCGCTCGCACGATTCGTGCCGGCTAAAGCGATCGAGCAGCCTTCAGACACTCTGTCAACGGCTCAGTGAACCTCACCCGGCCGCACCTCTTCGTCGCCGTGCCAGACCCTCGATACATTCTTCATCAGCTTCCTCGATGCCGCCCAAGCGTCCCGTCGTCGAGGTCATCGAGCTGTCGGACAGCGACTCAGACGACCACGTACGTGCTCCACCGCCACCTCCACAGCGCTCCGGCCAGCCGTCGCGCGCCGGAAGCGGCACCGCCCCCCCGCACCCCGACCAGCCTGAGGAGGCGGAAGAGGACGCGGCTCTCGCGCTCGCCATCAAGCTATCAATCGAGGAGGCTCAGCGCGCAGCAGGAGCAGGGACGAGCAACGAAGCGGCGCGTACGCCGAGCGGGAGCGGACAGACGCTGTCCGGCGGGCTGGGCGACCGCGCAGAGCTCGAGCGCCAGAGGCTGGACCGCCAGCGCGCGAGGGGTGACGCGGCGCCAACGGTCAGGGTCGCATCGACGAGTGCAGCGGCGGTGGGCAAAAAGGCGAGGGTCACGACGTTCGCCGACTTGCTCGCCAAGGACGACGACGGCCACCCTTCCGCGGGCTCCTCTGGCTCGGCCGTCGCGTCCACCTCCCGCAGCACCTCGTCGTCGACTTCCAAGCACTTGCACCGCTTCTGGCAGGGCGTCGTCAAGCGCGTCACGAACAGCTACGTGCCCGACAGCGAGTCGTACTCGTTCGCCGACCTCATCGGCCCTGCCTCGACCCTCCAGATGGCAGTCGTGTCGGCGTACGTCACCGACGTCCCGTGGGTCGTCTCACACTTCGAGGCCGAGACCCCGCTCCTCCTCATCCAGGCGCGCCTCAAGGGCGACGACCAGCCTGCGCTCACGGAGTGCTCGCTCAAGCCCAACACGTACCGCGTTATCCCCAAGGAACGCACGAACGGACCGTTCTCGGGCGTCATGCACGTCAAGTTGATGATCTACTACCACGACGACTTCTGCCGCGTCGTCATCCCGACCGCCAACGCCGTCCCGTACGACTGGGCCGCGATTGACAACGCCTTCTTCGTCATCGACTTCCCCTGGTCGCCGAGCGACGATAAGGACCCGTTCAAGAACCCGACACACACGCAGTTCTCGCGCTCCTTCTTCCAGGTCTGCTTCAGTAAGTGCCCGCTCGAGCCCTCCGAGTCTTATCTGGAACCCCCAGATGACCAGCGGCTGCGAGCTCTCGCTGACAAACTCTCTCGTCTGGTGTACCTCAGCCCTCGGCGCCCCCAAGCTGTTCGTCAAGCCCGCGGCCAACTACGACTTCTCGTCGTCCAAAGACGTCCAGCTTGTCCACTCGACGCAAGGCCGGTACAACCTCCGTGACGAAGAGCGCAAAGGTGGCGGACTCGCGAGCCTCGCAAAGGCGGTGCTGTCGTTCGACTTTGCGCCCGGCGGCAGGTGGGAGATCGAGGCGACGGTACGTCGAGCTGCCTCTGCCTCTCGCCTCATGCGCAATCTCTCGCTGACCCCGTCTGCCTCCTCGCCGCATCGGCAGGGCTCCTCCATCGGGCGCTACACTCCCGCGTGGCTCTCGCAGATGCTCGGCGCGTGCTCGGGCATCGCGCCATCGCAGTACTTCCGCTCGGGCAAGAACAACGACGTCCCGCGCGAGTACCCCAAGCCGCCACCTGGCCAGCCTGTACGCCTGCCGATCAAGATCGTGTTTCCGACTGAGGACGAGATCACGGGGAGCTTTGGCGGCGCTGCGGTGCGTCGACTTTCTTCCCTTTCCTCGGGCCTCGCTGCGGTCCCATGCTGACGTGCGAATGACGTGCGAGCAGGGCGGTGGGACTCTCTTCTGCCCGGTCAAGACGTGGGACGCGAGCGGCTTCCCCCAGCACCTCTTCCACCGCGGCGTGAGCAAGCGCGCACGCGTCGCAGCGCACACCAAGATCAGTGCGCCCTTTTCCCGCCCCGCCTCTCTCCCGCGCTTCTTCATGATTCCTGGCTTATATATGCTCGCTCCTTTGCGTCGCCAGTTCTCGCGCTGCAGAAGTTCCCGGGCACGCAGCCCGCGCAGCAGCACTCGGGCTGGATGTATATCGGCTCGCACAACTTGTGCGTCGTCCTTGTCCCTTTGCTTCCAGTAGAAACGCCCACTGACTTGGACCCTCACACGCACTACAGCACGTCCGCGGCGTGGGGCAGGCCCGAGAACGGCTCGAACGGCCCGACGCTTGCCATCAGCAACTACGAGCTCGGCGTGGTCCTTCCGAGTTTCGTCCTCTTCCCTCTTTCTACCTGAGCTTCACACTAATTGCGTGCCGCAATGCAGTCCGCGCGAACTCGGCCGACGAGCTTGAGCAGAAGGCGACCGACTTGGTCACGTACCGTCGCCCGCTCAGCCGCGTGCGTGCTTCCTCTCCTTCGCTGCCTCTTCTGCTCTGCAGCTCACGGCAACCCTCGACCGCTGCAGTACGGACCTGCCGATCGTCCGTGGCAGCAGGAGCGCTTCCTGAGCCCCGGTTGAGGTTCTCCCGCTTGAATTCCCCGCCTTGAGTCTCCCGCTTCGCAGTGGTTTGATCCTTGCCCTCCTCTCATGTTGTTGCATTTCTACCCGCTTTTCCTCCTTTTCTTCGTCGCGCCCTGGGTCGTGAAAGCGTCCCTACAAGCAAAGCTACCTCAAGCGGCCCACGCTCTTACTCGAGCTCAAGCACCTCCGTCGTCCCGGTGTCATTCGCCGCCGCACCCTTCCCGCGCGCTCCACGTGTCTTGACCGACGCCCACCCCTCGTCGTCCATCGCGCCGTCGCTGCTCGGCTCGAGCGCGCGCGCATGCTCAAACGCCTCGAGCTCATCGTCGTCGACCTCGCCGCTGCCGCTGCCGCTCCCGAAGCCCCAGTCCGCGGCATCCTCGTCCGCGTCGTCCGTCTCGAGGGGCGCCGCGACCTTCTTGGCCTTCTTGGCGGGGGCCTTGCTCGAGCTCGCGGCGGGGGCCTTGCGCTTCTTGCCGCCGGAGACGAGCACGTCCATCGAGAGTGTGACGGGCAGGTCATCGGCGGAGGAGACGGCTGAGGGATTGAGGCGCGTGAGGCGGAGGGCGCTCGACGAGGGGCGGACGTAGCTGTTGACCGAGTACGCGGCTGCGATCGGGTGCGTGCGCTCGTCAGCGTTCTAGGGCGCTGAAGACACGTGGGGGAGCGAGAGAGAAAGGCGCACTCGCGTGGAAGTCCTCCTGCAGCCATCCCTCGACGAGCAGCATGAGCAGCATCTGCTCCGTCTCGTCCTTGGTCAGGTCGACCTTGGCCCCTCCCTCCTTCTTGACGTCGACACGCCCCTTGCCCTTGCCCTTCGTCTCCTGCGTCGAGAAGGTCCCGCCGCCGTTGCCGCGCACGAGGTCGGCCGCCTGAGGGAGCGTGAGCGTGCCGCGCTGCGCGGTCGCGGCGACAATGATGCGCAGGGCGCGGTACGCCGCGAGCGAGACGTTACGCGTCGAGACGGTCGACGGGTCGCGGAGGCACTGCGCGCGAAAGGAGCGAGTCTTCTTTAGCTCAAGCCTGGGCAGGGGAAGGCACGAGCAACGCACATTGTCGCAGTGCCCGCACGGAGCGTCACCATCCTCATCGCTCGCGTCGAAGGTCGTCCCGGCGTCGTATGTCGACTCGAAGTAGCGCGCAAAGAGCACCTTGCGGCACGTCTTCTTGTCCTCGGCAAAGCGGATGACCTCGTAGACTGTTTCGAGGCAGCGCGTGAGCTGGGGTCCGGTCTGTGATGACGAAGGGGACGAAACGCACGCTTCTCCTTGCCACCGCTCGAGAAGGTGTCGTACGTCAGTGTCGAGAGCCTTGACGCGTCGGCAGCGCGGAAGAACGTGATGCAGTCGGCGGGGAGACCGTCCCTCCCCGCCCTCCCGCTCTCCTGGTAGTGATTGGCGAGGCTCTTGGGTAACGAACCATGCAGGACGTAGCGCACGTCGGCCTTGTCGATGCCAAGTCCGAACGAGGCGTTCGTCGCGACGACCGTGGTGATGCGGCCCGAGCGCCAGTGATCGTGCACGCGCTGCTTCTCGGCGTCGTCGATGTAGGCGTGGTCTGCGCGCTTTGGTGGTCAGCACGTCCGCGAGCAGGGTCACCTTTTGCCGAGAGGACGCACAAACGGCAGCACGCATCTTGCCCTTGGTGCGCGGGTGCCCATTGATGGCCTGGCTGATCTTTTCGCACTCGGCGCGCGAGAGCGTGTACAGGATGCCGCTTTCGCCAGGGTGGTACTCGAGCACCCAGTCGATCATGGCCTCGAGCGCAACCTGCGCGTTGGCCGGTTTGGGTACGACGCTGTAGCGAAGGTTGGGGCGGTACAGCGGCGCGCTGAAGAGGACGGTCGTCTGAGGGAGTGCGGCGTGGCCCGGCGAGATGCGCGGTGAAAGGCCGAGGATCTTGAGCATGTCGGCGACGACGTTCTGAGGCGCAGTGGCCGTGACGGCGAGGATGGGGACCTGCGAGAGAGGAGGAGTCAGCCGGGAGAGCGAAGGGGCGGCGAGGCGCGGGCCCACCTTGGGGAAGAGGACGCGCAGCCGCTGGAGCGACAGGTAGCCGGGGCGGTAGTCGTGGCCCATCGACGAGAGGCAGTGCGCCTCGTCAATGACGAAGCGACTAAGGAGACCAGCGTCGTAGCACTTCTGCAGCGTGTTGACAAACGTCTTGCTCTTCTCGATGCGCTCCGGCGTCACGTATACGAGCTTGAGCGGCTCGGCGTCATCGTTGTCGTCCACCTCCGCCTTCTTTTTGCCCTTTCCCTTGGCCGCAGGCGCCGCATTGCCGAGCATGCGCTTCATGACGGCCTTGATCTCGTCCTGCGACGTCGACGCGTGGATGGCCTCGGCGGCGATGTCGCGCGAGTGCAGGTTGTGGACCTGGTGGCACGCGAGTCAGGAGTCGACTTAAGAGTCAGGAGGCAGACAGCATGGACGCACCTGGTCCGACATGAGCGAGATGAGGGGCGTGATGACGACTGTGAGGCCGGGCGAGAGCAGCGCCGGGACCTGGTAGATGAGACTCTTGCCGCCACCGGTGGGCATGACCTGGGGGAGCGGTGTGTCAAGAGTGAGGCGAGAGGATCGACGAGGAACACAACGCACCGTCACGACGTCGCGGCCGTCCATAGTCGCGTTAATCGCGGGCTCCTGCACCGTCCTCCACTTGGTCACGCCCCACACCTCCTTGGCGAGGCGCTTGGCCTCCTTGGACCAGCTGTAGGCGTTTGACGCCGTGTAGTCGACGGCCGCCGGCGACACTTTGGCTGGCGCCTGAGCGCCCTGCTTGCCCTTCGGCACGCGGCTCCGGTGGCTTGCAATCCGGCTCCGGTGGCTCGCAATGGTCGCGGCGAGCGTGTTGCGCAGCTTCTTGAGGCTGCGGATCTGTTCGTCGAGCGAGTCGAGCTCTGCCTCGAGTTGCTCGAGCTTGTCCTGCTCTTCGGGCGACTCGGAGCGCTCCATCGCCTCGACGTCGTCGCCGTCGGCGTCACCGTCGCTGAGCACGAGCGCGTCCGGCTGCTCGAGGCGGCTGCGAGTCTTGGGCTTGTAATCGCCGTATAGCAAGGAGAAGTTGCGTTTCCTGGGCAGGGGGTCGTCGGGGTGCGCGAAGATGATGGGGATGCTGCCGAGGGGCAGCGAGGCGAGAGGGTCCCGCGAGGTGGATGCGGTCGGCGGCGAGTCCTCCAGAGCTGGCATAGAAGGCATGTAGCCTGGCCTGCGAGGCTGCGAGCGGTCGGAGGGAGAGCCAGCACTTCTCATCTCGTCCTCGGAGCGTCCTCGTGCACCGCCTCCTCCACCCCAGCTCGCCTCTCGAACCATACCGTGTCAGTCAGGGAATACTGGACGATGAACTGTTGCGCCTGTGGCTGTTGCTGGTGCTTGCGGAACCCACATCGTCCCCTTTCCTCCACGCCCCCACTTTCCTCAGGTCCCGCGCTTCCACTTCAGATGCCTTGTATGCCTGGTTTTCCCGACTTAGGCGCATCTATTGATCCCCGTTCATACGGCTTTGCATTGCCTGTCTACCGCTCCCATAGAAAAGGCGAGACCCCCGTTCGATCACGGCGGAGTCCATCTCGGGCGAGTTGCTGCCGGCCCGTCGGCACGACTGCCACCCTTCCCCTCCTCTCTCGCGCCTCGTCTTGCCCGCTCGCGTCAGCTTGCCTGCGAGCGCAATGGCTCTCGAGCGCACACCTTCCACCCAGGCAGTGCTGCTGCCTGACGCAGCCCTCGCCCCACTGCCGCGATCGACCAACGAGGCCGTCGACATCGAGCTCGCCGCAGAGCACGCGGTCGTCGATGAGCTGGGTCAGCCAGTCGACCCCGTCGACTCGCGCAAGGCAGACAGCGTCGAGACTGTCGTTGGCGCGGATGGCGCAATAAGCGGGGCCGCAAAGCCCGTGGACGAACACAGTGCGTCCGGCACAGCGTCGAGGGGCGGTCGCTCTCACGCTCGGCTGACCTCTGGTGATCGTGTCGCAGTCATCCCAAAGAACAATCTGCCTCTGGTCATGTTTAGGTCCGTAGCCTCGAATATCGCCGACCGCGCCGGAGCGCTCTCGAGGCGGTCGCGCGGCGGTAGGCGCCTTGACGTCCGTGCGCGTGCTGACTCACCCGTCGGTCGTCCTCGTGAATTGCTCGCCTCGCAGCTTGGCTTTGACGACGTTCCTCGCCGCTCTCGACTCGACTGCCGTCGCAACGTCTCTCTCGACCATCCAGCGCGAGCTCGACGGGACGGCCGCGAGCCTGTCACTCGTCACGGGGGCCTATCTCCTCTGCATCACTGCGCTCGCGCCTTGCTACGGCAAGCTGAGCGATTACTACGGTCGCAAGTGGGTCCTGTATGTCAGCATCGTCATCTTCATGATCGTGCGTCTCCGCTCCTCTTTACGCCACGCTTCATGAGGTCTGTGCGGCCGATGATGCCCATCTCTTCAGCTCGGCTGATACCCGTTCCCTTGCAGGGTTCGGCGCTGTGCGGTGCAGCGCAGAATATCGTCTGGCTGTGCGTCTGCCGTGGAGTTCAAGGCGTCGGAGGAGGAGGTGCGCCACGCTCAACGTCCTCCCTTGCGATCCTCGAGGCGCAAACTAACTTTCCTCCGGTACGCAGGCATCCTGCAGCTCGTCAACATTGTTGTTGGCGACATCACGTCTCTAGAGGAGCGCGGACGATGGAGCGGCGCCATCGGGTCGTGCTGGGTGAGTCTGTGCGGCTGCGTCTCGCCCGCGGGCCTACTGACAGACCCTCTCTGTTCTACAGGGAATCGCCGCTGTGCTCGGTCCACTCGGTGAGTCTGTACGAGCGTACTCGGTTCCGGGCCGCAGCTGACCACAGCTCCCTCTGATCCCAGTCGGCGGCGCGTGCGCGCAATACTGGACCTGGCGAGGCGTCTTCTACATCAATCTGCCGGCGGGTGGCGTCGCGTTGGCACTTCTCTTCTTCTACCTCAAGTTGAACCCGCACACCCCGCCCAAGGCAGCCGAGCTGCTCTCCTCATTCGACTTTCTGGGACTCGCGCTCCTCGTCGCAGGTCTCGCGCTCCTCGTCACCGGCTTCACGTTCGGCGAGCAGGACTGGAGCCAGGCACGCGCAATCGCATGCCTCGTCGTCGGCGCCGCAACGCTCGGAGCCGCCATCGTCGTCGAGCTGCGGACTAAGCGCAGTCCCATCATCCCGCCGCGCCTCTTTCGTTTGCGCACGGCGGCCGGTCTACTCGTCGGCGTCTTTGTTCAGTCCTTTGCCTTCAACGGCTTGGCTTATTATGCGCCCCTGTACTTCCAAGTCCTCGGGGCCTCGCCGCTCATGGCCGGTGTGCTCCTCATCCCCTTCTCGGTCGGGACCGCCCTCTTCGGCGTCATCAGCGGCTTCATGGCCGCGAGGGTACGTGGTCCAGCCCGCCGTGTCACCTACCCCGTGACTGTCACTCACTCCGACCCTGCGCGCGCAGTGGAAGCGCACCAAGGAGCTCATCATCGGGTCCTACTTCTTCTCAACCCTGGGTTTCGCCCTCCTCGCGTCGCTCGACTCGACCTCGAACCGAGCCAAGCAGATGCTCTACCTCCTCATTGCCGCCCTCGGCATCGGCCCGCTCTTCCAGCTCCCGCTCCTGCACCTCCAGGCGGCCATGCCCGTCCGGGACCTCGCAACCTCGACGGCGACGCTCGCGCTGCTGCGCTCCGTCGGCGGGACGGTCGGCATCGCGGTGGCGGGCGCCGTGTACGCGAGCAAGCTGAGGACCGGGCTCGAGGGGATCGAAGGGTGGGACGCGTACGCTCAGGCCAACGGACGGTCGGCGAGCAGCGCGGCCGGAGCGGTCGAAGGGCTGACGGACATCGAGGTGCGTCACGACGCGGCACGCACCCTTGCTCGAGCACGGCTGACGAGCCCTTGCCCGACCTCCGACAGCCGCCCGAGCTGCGCAGGCAGGTCCTGCACGTCTACGCCCGCGCGCTCAACTTTCCCTGGATCGTCGCGGCGCCTCTCCTCGCCGTCGGCTTCGTGGCGTCACTGTTTGTCAAGCACTACTCGATGCAGCGGGCAACGGTGCGGGCGCCCAAGGAGGACAAGAAGAAGACGAAAGGAGAGAAGGCGCTCGAGGTGACAGAGTCGGCAGAACCGCGGAAGGAAGACGAGGAGAGCGCCTAGACTCGGGGGTAGAGGCCGACGGGAGTGTTGTAGGACCACGTTTCGGACGAGTGCACAGCATTGCATCTCTCACACAATGGCGGGAAGAGAAAGGCGCGACAGTGCGCATAGGGGTCGAGTGCAGGAGGAGGAGGAGCAACAGGATAGAGCGGGTGAAAGGCGAAGGACGGAAGGCAAAGCTACAGCGCGGGCAAAATGTCTGAAAGCGTACGACAAAAGTTGGAAGGAAAGACAACAAGGTGAAGAGCCGATACAGTGGATCGCGAAGGCTGACGAGACGGGCGAGAACAGGGAAGACCATGTGAGGAGGCGGGGCGAGGCGAGCGCGGACGTAGGCCGAGGCGATGGAGTGAAGCGCTTCGAGGTGACCAGTCCTACTGGACGTCGGCTGCAAGGACACGCCCGTCAGCCGTCTGACGGCGCCTGCTGCGTGCGAGAGCGCTCGACGCACTGAACATGGCCTTCTCGAGGATGAACTTTCGCTCCTTATACTTCTGGTTGGCCTCGTACGCCTTGTCTGAGCGTGTGTGGCCAAGTCAGCGGTCAATCGAGACGCGCGGGGAGGACAGGCCATTGTCGACGAGGCGAGGCGGCAAGGAGGAGGGGTCGAGCGCACCGTACTTCCACCCGAGGACCTCGCCGCACTTTGCGCACATAATGTCGCGCACGGTGTGCAAGCCCGTCGTCATTGGTCGGTCTTCTGCCGGACCGCAGGTGATGTTGACGCTGCGTCGCGGGGGAGAGCAGACGGGTGAGTGCGGCGAGTGAGTGGCGGCGCTCGCCGCGGGAAGGTCAGGTACGCACACCGTGGTGAAGAGGTAGGCTCGGCCGTGTTGCCCGTTGAAGTTCTGGACGGGCACTGGTGCTTTAGCAAGCGCACTGCGAGCTACGCGGTCTCCCCCACATGATCCGTCTTGGCGGGGGGTTGGCGCTCGCTCTCCATAAGTCCAGGGCGAGTCGCCGCTCGTGCAGCGTGTGTGGATAGATCCTAGACAGACGTGGGGCGCACCTTTGACTCGATCTGTTCGCTTGTGGTCAAGTGAGTCTTGCAGCGACGGCAACCCAGGACCTTGGCGCCATTGGTGCTGGCCAGGTACTGTCTGTGCTCGAGGCCCATGTGGGGACTGTATGAGAAGGGTTCAGGACCTCAGGCGCTCGAGGCGGTGAGCGGGAGGAGCGAGAGAGCGGCGAGCCGAGGCCCAGTGAGCGCTGCGACGGGAACAAGCCGTGACCCGCTCAGGATGGCCTGCGGGTTGGCAGGCAGTATTGTGAAATAGTCGTATAGCTCTGCAGACCACCCTCGAGGCCTCTCGTGCGAGTCGAGTGTGCTCGAGTCTCATCTCTCTCGCCGTCTCCTCGCCGGGCGCCGGTACCTCTCCATCTCCCCCCTCCCCTGCCTTCACCGACGCGTCTCACCGCTGAGCCGCTTGGAGCCCAAACGAGCTGCATGACCGGGCAGAAGCGCTCCTTCGCGCACCCGGCCCCGTCCCCCTCGTCCTCCAAGCGCCGCAAACCCTCCCCGCCGGTCGTCGACCTCACCCGCGACAGCGACGACGACAACCACGCGGCCGTGGCCCCCTTTGGCCCGGACTCGACCTCGAGCTCGTGGATTCATCCTTGGCGAACGTTCGTCAACCACGGTGTTGAGCTGTTCCGGGCCGTCCTCGCCAACTCGTCCCTTGGTGCGTGATCGCGACCCGCTCTGAAGCTTCGCACAGTCTACTCACTCGTGCTGACCACCTCGCACACCGTGTAGCCACTGCCTCAACGGCAAAGAAGGCGCGACACGCCAACGGCACCGCCCACCCCTCTCCCCACTCTACCCCTTCTGTCGACGTCGCCGCGCTCAGGCGCGAACGCAGACAGCTCAAGCAGCAGCTCGACACCCTCCGTCACGAACACAGCTGGAACGTGATCACCGCGCAAGCAAGCGGCATGTCGCCGCCCGCCAAGCCCCAAAGCATCCTCGACCTCGAAGAGCGCATGAAGGCCCTCAGACTCAGGCTGCAGAGCGCGCCGAAAGAGGGCACAGATGCAGGAGCGTCGAGCACGGGCGGGGCAGGGTACCACCGGAAGAAGCCGATGGGCAGCGACAAGGTGCGTCGTGAACTTCCCTGCCCACTCGTTTGTGCCTAGACGCCAGCTCTGATGGCGCGTGCTGACAGTCGCTCAAGCAACCGCCGATTCTTTCACGCCAATCTCACCCGCCGCCCTTGACGCCCAACGACCTCCCATCGACGCATCGGTTCTCTCCTCTCGCCTCGACCTCGACCTCGTCGCGCCGCGTCCCCCGTCCTCCCTGGGCACTCGACTATGACCCCGACACGCCTCGCTCGCCGTCTCCGCCCCTCTCGCCACCACCCTCTGCCATCCCGCGCCGGACACCCCCCGCAACCACACAGCACAAGCTCGCGATCGCGCAGCGCGACGCGCACACGCTCGCGGACCTGCGGGCGCGCTCGTCGCAGCCGAGCGTGGCGCCGAGCAGTCCGCTGTACGCGCCCACGTGCGAGGACGACGACGAGGCGGACGCGCCCGAGGCGGAGGACGACCTGCAGCGGGGGCTGTACGAGCAGATGCTCGAGAAGGGGCTGAGGGATCAGCAGGCGAAACATGGTGCGTGCCCACTCTCTGTGTGCGTCCTCTTGATCGCGCTGACCGCCTTGTGTGCGCACGCTGGCGCAGACGCGACCTCGCGCCCGTTGCCATCGCGGCGCACCTCGCACCTCGAGGTCGGCCGTTCCTCCTCGTCCATCGCCGGCCGCTCGACTCTCGACGGCCCTCGCCTCTTCCCTGCCGCCTCTCCCTTCCTGCGACCCGCGGCACCCGCCACCGCCTCTGCCACGGGTTCTGCTCGTCCCGCGCTCGCGCACAGGCGGAGCAGCAGGTCGGACGTCGACCGCGTGCTCGCGACGGCGAGGAAGTCGCTCGAGGAGCCGCTGCGCGGGAGCGCGTTGGGCGCATTCGAGGAGTTTGTCAAGGTCCGCAAGACGCTCGAGGCGGTGAATGAGGAGTTCAAAGCCGTCGAGGTCGCCAAGGTCAAGAAGCGCAAGGTGCGCTCGCCTTTTCTCTCTCGCTGCGCTGGCTCAGCGTCAAGGGTGAGTGCTGACCCACCGTGCCTCACCGCCCATGTCTCGTGCGTGACGTACAGTTCCCGAAGGAGCTCCCGCCAGAGGACGCTGCGCGCGTCAAGGCCATCCTCAAAGACTCGCGCTACGAGACGTCGATCCCGGGCGCGGCCGCGGCCAACAAGGACCTACGGCGGCTCCAGGGCCTGACGTGGCTCAACGACGAGCTCGTCAACTTTGTTGGCGTCATGATCAACCGCCGCAGCGACGAGGCGGACAAGACGGGCGAGCGAGGCGAGGGCGAGCGGAGGTTGAGGAAGGCGTTCGTGTTCAACACCAATTTCTTCACCTGGTACGGCGACAACGGGTTTGCCAAGGTCAAGCGGTGGACGCGGAGGGTGCGTGCCTTTCCCTCCTCCTCCTGCCTGGCCCCGGTGCCGCGGGCTGACCTCGAGAGCATCTGCCCCTAGTTCGACACGTTCGAGAAGGACATCATTATCATCCCGATCAACCACAACAACAGCCACTGGTGCTGTGCCGCCATCAACCTCAAGCTCAAGCGCTTCGAGTACTACGACTCGTTTGGCCGGCCCATGCCGTTCGTCTACGAGGTGCGTCTCGAGCGCATCTCCAACCCTTGTCCGCACTGCACGCCGTCTCGGCGGAGCACGCGGATTGCAAGTTTCGCGCCACGGCCGCTGACTCGACACCCTTGTCTCTCTACAGCGTCTGCGCAATTGGCTCACCGAGGAGCACCGCAACCGCAAGAAGAGCGAAATTGATCTGAGCGACTGGATCGACTACTGGTACGAGGACGTCCCGCAGCAGCAGAACGTGAGCGACTGCGGCGTCTTTACCGTGCGTCTCTCCTTCCACCTTACTCGTTGTCTCGACTGGCTCGTGGGGAACTGACGAGTGACATGATCCGCAGTGCATGTTCATGGAGTCTCTCTCGCGCGAGGTCGACTTCTTCGACTTTTCGCAGAAGAACATGCCCTAGTGCGTCCGCGAGCGCTCCGTCTTCCTCCTCTTTCCACGGCGCTCAGGGACTTACCTGTCATCCCGCACGCAGCCTGCGCAACAAGATGGTGCTCCAGATCGACAAGCACGACTTGCTTGACGTCGAGCCGTGGGTGTAGTGCGCGCGCGCGCGCGCATGCGGAGGGCGGAAGAGAGGAGAGGCGGGGGGGCGGCCGTGTACACAGAGCGCTGTGACGCGCGCTCGGCGAGCGTGTGGGTGTTGTAATATCGCTTGCAGCAAGCTATGCACAAAGGAGACGAGCACGGCAACCACGCGAAGGCGTGCGGGGAGACGAGGTCACTTACCCGCTCTTCTCTGGAAGGGAGAGGCTTGACACGCTGAACAGGTCTCGACCTGTCTAGAAGCGATGACAAACTTGCACTGCACAAAAGCTAGGCGTCGACAGCGCCTCTTCGCGCCCCCGACCCCGCCCGCCCGGCTCTCAGACAGCGAGCCACCTCTGCGCGACCTCCCTCGCCAACTCTCCCCTGTCCGTCATCCAATACAGCAGGCACAGGTTGTACGCCGCGGCCTTGGCGACCCCTCCCTGCGCCTGTTTAAGTGCGCGAGCGATGGGCGTTGGCTCGGCCTCGTCGGCCCCGTCGAGGGGCATGGCGGCGTTCGAGGCTGCGACGAGGTCAAGGACCTTCTTGTAGTGCGCGATGGCGTGCGTGTGGATGCCTGGGTTCGAGTACGGGACGGCGGTCAGGATGGTAAGACGGGCAAGGACCAAGGAAGAGGGGCACGAACCGATGTGGTGGCAGGCGCGCGCAAGGTTGTACTGCGACTCGGGACAGTCGCCACGCAGCTTGCAGTACTCCTGAATGAATGCAAAGCCCTGCGAGGAGTGTAGCACCCAAAGAGTCAGCGAAACCGTTTTGGGTAGACGACAACGTCGGACAAGCTGGGGGCGACCCTTGCTCACCTGGGCGATCTGGTGCTGGCGATTGTCCGTCTTGCGCGACATGGCGCGCTGGAGGTACGCGACCGCGAGCGAGAGCTTGACGAGCGGCTGTGTCGGATCGATGCCGTCCGCGCGGATGTAGTAGACTGCGGAGTTGGACGCGAAGCGGGGTGAGCCTCCGGGGCAGCGACAACGAGAGCGGGCAGGAGAGCGTACTGATGGCGTTCTGGTAACTGAGCGACGTGAGGAGCATGTGGCCGTACGACATGAGCAGGACGGGGCTCAGCTTGGTCGGCTTGAAGCTGCCGGCCCTGCGTGCACGCTCCTCCTCCTCGTCTCCCGCGTCGCCGTCGCCGTTGCCGTCGCCGTCTTCATCAGCCGGCTCGACCGCCCGCCCCTTGCCTTTGCGACCGACAACCGGGCTGCTCCCGCGTCCGCCACCACCCGCCGCTTCTCCCTTGCCCTCGGCAAAGTCGACCATCTGCTTGAGCTGCCGCAGGAAGAACTTTGTGAGGCGCGCATCGTTGTACGCCTCGATGGCCGACTGGTGCCTCGACAGGATGGCGTGCATGAGGCGGATTGGCTCAACCTCGAACTGGCGCCCGAGGAGGAACCAGCGCAGCTCCTTTTGCGCCTGCTCGTACAGGCCGGCGTGCATGTAGCAGGCTGACAGAGCAAGGGAGTCAGCCGATGTAAGGCTGTTGGGCACCCTGATGGGACGCACCGATGAGCCCGAAGCGGAGTGCCTGCTCGCGCGACTCCTCTTGGCGGAAGACACCGGCCTCGCGGACGTGCAGCAGGACCTCGGCGGCGAGCTCGATCTCGTCGACAAGGGCCAGACGGAACGAGAACTGCATGGGGAGAAGTGTGAGGCTCCTGCGCCAGAGTCCGAGGAAAGCGCGACGACACACCTTGAGGATAAAGTCGACCCAGCCGTCAAAGTCAAGCCCGCGGAAGCTCGTCTCCTCGACCTCGTTGTCCTCGTCCGAAACTGCGGACGTCTCGTCAGCAGGTATCGGTATGCGTGAGGAGCGAGAAGTAGAGCGTACTGAGCGTGCGCTGCAGCCTCGACGCCATCTGGTCCGCCTCTTCCTCGACCTCCTCGTCCGCCGCCGCCCGGTTCTTCTTGCCCCGCCTACCCCTCATCCTGAACATGCCCGTGAACTTGCGCTTGAAGTCGCTCGGGAAGAGCTGAGTCGTGCTGCGGAACGAGTCGACCAAGCCCGTCGCGATCTCGAGCCACTGGTTGAGCGCGTCCTCGTCGCCCTGGAGGACCGCCTTGTCAAGCTCCTGCAGGCGCGAGAAGGCAATCTGAAACTCGGCGTGGCGCTCGTGTTCCACGTTCTCGCGTTGGACGCGCAGGGCGGCGCGCTCCTCGCGCGAGAGCCACTGCTTGCGCGGGCGGCCGTTGGCGTCCATCTCGACAGACTCCTCGCGTTCGGCTTCGCGCCCCGCGATCACTGCGAGGAAGCGTAAGGGTGAGCTCCCGGCTGGGGCGATGAGCAGGCGAAGAACGACGCACCCTCTTTGATGAGGACGAGCGCGCGCTGCGGGTCGCCGCACTGCTCGAGGCACTTGGCGAGCGCGAGCTTGGCCTCGAGATTGGCCGGCTCCTCGGCGACGACTGTTTGAGCACTTGTGGTCAGTGGCATACGCTCGAGAAGAGCCCAGGTCCGGACACACCGTTCTCGAAGCAGTCCCGCGCATCGTCGAGCGCATCCATCGCCTGGTGGCATTGGCCGACCTTGAACCAGACCGTTGGGCTGTTGGCCTGCGCGTGGAACATCATGAGTTTGTGGGCGCGGAAAGAGCCAAAGGAGAAGCCTCCGCACCTCCTCGTTGTCCGACATTTGGAGGTAGACGCCCAGCGCCTCGTCGTACATCCGCCGGTTGAAGTAGGCCTCGCCGATTGCGCCGAACAGCTCGGGGAACTCGGCGACGTCCTCCGCAGTGACGATGTCGAAGTGGCGCTGCAGGCGTTGCGCGTCAGCCCGCGATGCCTGAGAGGGGAATGAGGGACAGGGAAACGCACCTGCGCCTCTTCGACCATGCCCATACCGAGCCTCGCCAATCCAAGGCGGCTCCTCAGGCGTACATCGAGCTCGTACGTGGCCGCCTCCTCGAAGCCGAGCGGCGCCTGTTCCCACCCGACCCGCACCTTGCGCTCATCGTCGTACTCCCTGTCGTCCTGCGCCTCATCCCACCCGCCTTCCTTCTCCCTCCCCTGCAGCCACCTCACACCCTGCCTCACGACCCGCACCACCTCGGCGTAGTTGCGCTGCAGAAGGAGGAAGTCGGCGAGCGTCTCGAGGTCGGCGTAGCCGTACGTGTTGAGGTGGCCGACCGTCTCGGGCGTGACGAGCGGGACGAGCGAGCGGTAGTGCTGGAAAGCCGAGAGTAGAAGCTGCGTCGCGCGCGGGTACTGCTCGGTCGACGCGAGGAGCGGGGCGAGCTCGCGCAGGACGCCGGGGTCGTGCGGGAGGAGCGAGAGGAGCGCGAAGAAGGCGCGGATGGCCTGCGCAGTAGGCGAATCAGTTTGCGGGTTTGTTTGAGAGAGTGGTGTGGTAGGGGTGCCCCACCATGTTCGTTGCGCCCGACAACTTGAGCAAGACGGCCCGGTCCCACATGGCGTCGACGTCTTCCTTGTTGCCCTTGATGGCCTGCGTCAGGCAGTAGATCGCCTGGTGCAGCAGACCGATGTCGCTGCCGAGGGGTGACAGCGTGTCAGTCCCCTTGGTTCGGGAAGGGGGAAAAAGCGCACGCACCGGCACTCGCGCCCGAGGTCTGCCCAGTCCGCCGCGCCCTGGCTGCCCATCAGGTGCGTCGCGACGATCTTGCACTGCACAGCTTTCTCGCGGTCCTCGAGCTCCTCGTAGATGGTGGCGAGCGTGTACCACGAGACGCGGATGATGGGGTCGATGCGGACGACCTCGGACAGAAGCTCGATCGCCTCGTGCAGTGAGCCCTCGGCGTAGGCTGCGTTTGCCTGGCCGAGCAGGCGCTTCACCTCGGGCGAGGGCTCGATGTCGGCCGCGCGGCGACGACCACCCTGGCAGAGGGGCAAAGCAGGTCAGTGGAGGTGAGCAAGCGAGGAACGGGGAGGAGGACGCACTCCACGTTTGCCCCGCCTGCGCTTGCGTCCCTTGACACCCACAGTGAGGTCCTCCATGAGGTCGGGGTCGAACGCGTCGAGCTCGTCTGCAATCGACTTGTCAAACTCGCGGTCGAGAGCTGTCGCACCGCCCACGCCCGTCGACGTCGAGTTGCGGATCGCGCTGATGAGGCGACTGTGGAGGCAAGAGACACGAGTCAGTGCATGTGATGGAGTACAACGCAAGACCCTGAGAGAGGGAGCGCGCACCCGAGGTCCTCGTCGCCGTCGTCGTCGTCGTCAAGCGCAAACAAGTCCTGGTCGTCTGCCTTCCCTTTGCCCTTATCGCCCGTCGCGGCACCCGTCCTACCCTCGCCAAGCAATCCACCCGCTGCGCTCTTCCTGCCGCGCCTCGCCGCGTCGCTGCCTTGTGTCGCCGCTGCGTACTCGTCCTCCGCGTCCGTCTCGTCCTCGCTCGGGTCGTCGTACGCTCCATACTCGAGCTCGCCGTCCTCGTCGTCCCAGTAGGCGTTGTCTGCTATCCTGTGAGCGCGCGCGGCCTGGGAGGAGTGTCCGGGACCGGCGAGTGCGGGGTCGAGGGCGAAGGAAGAGGAAGAGGACGAGGCGGAAGGGCGCGGGACGAAGCCGCTGAGCTCTGGGACGAGGTCCTGCATGGCTGTCTTGGCGTCCACTGCCCGGCGTGAGCAGTAGTCGTCAAGGGGAGACAGTCAACCCCCGCGGAGTCTGGCCTGCGCTCCGTCTCGTTCTCCCTCGCTGTTCTCGCTCCCGTCGTGCAGATCCCTGACTCCCTGCATGGCACTGAGGAGCGCCTGCCAACCTCGCTGAACACCATGAGCTCGTATACTGGGCGGTGCGTCCATCTCGCTCGCTCGCTCCCTCCTCATCTCCTTCGGCTCCACTTCGGAGGACCCCTTCCTCCCTCGGCGCGGCATAGCGCGCGCCTGCGTTACGCGTGAGACCCTGAAGAGTGCTGATACGCTCTCCCGACCACGACCACAGCGGCAGCGGCCTGTTGCACCGCGACCCGAACCGCACCGCCCTCTTCTCGAGCTCTCGATCCTCGTCCCCACTCCCCATGTACAACCGCCCCTCGGACCGCTACGCAGCAGACCGCACCGCAGAAGACATCGAGGGGCAGAACGACGAAGGGCTCGAGGGGCTCAGTCAGAAGGTCAAGCTCCTCAAGAATGTGCGCTGTCCTCCCCGCGCTCGGCAACCTCTCCCAATGCTCGCGGCTGACTCGAAGGCTCTCACGAGCGACTCTCAACGCCACAGATCACAATCAACATCGGCAACGAGGTCCGCGACTCGACCAAGATGCTCAACGGCATGGTGCGCCTCCCTTGCGCTCGAGCGGTCTCGTGCCGTTCCTCCTGCTGACGTCGCGCGCACTCGCCAGAACGACACGTTTGGTGAGACGGGAAACTTCTTGTCGGGCACGATGACCAAGATGAAGAAGATGGCGCGGCGACAAGGCGGCCAGTGGTGCTTGTGTGCGTCCCCCTCCTTCGCTCGTCCCTTCGCCAGTGCGCTCCACTCACCCCCATCCACGCGACGCGCAGGGATGGTATTCCTCGGGATCGTGTGCACGGTGTTCTTCTGGACCTGGTTGTTGCGGAGGTGCGTTTCGCGCTCTTTCGCGAACCGGCTTGACGCGGTCGGGCTGACCCTTCGCTCCTCGGCACCCAGATGACTTCACGCCTGTGTTGATAGCTTTCTGTGCAGTGCTACCTGTTTGACTGGCTTCCTCACAGTCGCAGAACAAGCTGAGGCTTGGGCACGAGCCCGTGTCTCACCGCTCAGGCCGGCGACGCGCGGGGACGCGCGGACGTTGCCTCGTGCCTCTTGTCCTCCTTCTCCTCACCTCTCTTCCGTCAACCCCTCGAGCCGCTCGAAATGCCGCTACTAGAAGGCTCTGTCAGCTACACTCCCTACCACGACCATAACAGCGCGACGTTCAAAGTCGACGGCCTGTCCTGCGACTTCCTTGCCGCTTCCCATGGGGGCGGCGGCGTCCGTCTCGAATGGAGCAGCAGCAACGTTGCAACCCTCAAGATCTCCCAGGGCACGGTCACAGCAGAGTTGGCTAGGCAGGGCAGCATCCCTCATGAGTTTGCGCGCTGCGAGCTGCCGGAAATGCGCTGGCCTCCCCCAGGACAGTGCGCCATGGTACTCAGCGGCGTGCAGTCTTACGTCTATCTCGATACGTATACGGTGCACGTCAAGCTCGTCACGCCGGACGATGGCCTCTTCAGCTGGGAGCGTTACACCACTACTGAGGTCGCCAAGGTGGCAGCCACTCACAGTTCGAGTCGGTCTTGCCTCTTCCCCTCTGCGTGTGTGCTCGAGCAAGCTGACCTCGGCGCCGGCAGCCCTCGTCCACCAGCAGTCTCCCAACGACGTCTGCCTCGACTTTGTGCAGCTCGGCCAACAGCTTTGGACGACCAAGGCGTTCCTCGTCGCCTTGTCCCCGTACTTCAACGACCTCCTCTCATCCGAGTTCGCCGAGGGAAATGCCAGCGTCTCTGAACTCTCGAGCGCGCCCGACGAGAACGCGTCGTACCCGTTCGACGACTCGGACGCCGAGACGGACGCCGCCGAGGTCGTCGAGGACAGCAAGAAGGCCGCATCCAAGCCGCTCGCGCCCTTCAAGCGCATCCCGATCTCCGAGGCGACGTACACGACCTACTTCTCTGTCCTCCTGTGGATGCAGACGCGGCACATCTCGTTCGCACCCCTCGAGTCCTCCCTGCGCCCCGCGGACAACACCAGTGACGGCTGTTGGAAGGAGCGCCGCACCAAGGTCAAGGACATCGTCGACTCGCAGGGTCCTCTCCTTCCCTTTCCCGCGTCCCCCAAGTCGGTGTACCGCCTCGCCGACCTGCTCTCGCTCGACGAGCTCAAGTCGCTCGCCCTCGCGAACTTGATCTCGCAGATCACGCCTCTCAATGCGGCCTACGAGCTCTACAGCGATGTCGCGACGTGCTATACGGCCGTCCGCGACGCCATCCTCACCTTCGTCGTCGAGCACTGGAAGGAGGTCAAGGACGCGCCGGCGACCAAGGAGATGGAGCGGCGCGGTGAGGCGGGAGAGCTGAGCCCTGCGACCACGGGGACGAGCATGCTCCTGGCGAGGAAGTTGATGGAGAAGATGGGCGTGTAGCTGGGCGAGAGGAGGCTCCCCCCTCCTCCCCCTCGTCGCTTGTGTCTGTCACCGCCTTTGCTTTGTCTTCGAGCGCGATCACGCGTGTGTGTCTCTCTTACCCTCGCATAAGCAGACCTGGTAACCCGGAATCAAGAGAGCACGACTCGAGAGGAGGAGAACCTGACTGAGAAGGCGCGGGGCGGCCCAAGCGGCCGGGCTGGCGCACGCCGTCGCTACCCAGAGGTGCGCGACGCCATCCTCGACTTTGCGGTAGGGTACTGGCGCGAGGTCAAGGCGGCGTCGGGGACCAAGGAGGTCGAGCGGCGGGCAGACGCGGGCGAGTTGCCAAGCGGAGCGGCCAAGACGGCGATGCTACTCGCGGGGAGGCTGGCGGAGAGCAGGTCTTGAGCGGTGGGGACGTCGCATCTGGTGCGAGGTGCAATTCGTCGCGAAGGGGTCTAATTGCGACAAGGTCTAGTTCTACAAGGCGTCTACAAGGGGTGTACAGCCGGTCTATGCTATGCTCTGGGCTGGCTCTCCACCTTGACTGGCAAGCCGACGCCCTCGTCGTGAGGAAGCACCGGCGGGTTGTCTTCCTGTCGCGAGCTCGCCCCTCCGCCAGGTTGCGCCTCGACGTCGCCTTTCTCTGCCCGTGTTGGTCGTGCGGTGGGCGCATCATGCGAGTCTGGCTCGCTTGCGAGCTCTGCTCGCAGGCGACGAGCGCGCGGGTTGAGAATGAGGGCGAGGAGGAAGATGACGAGCTCGAAGATGAGGACGACGGCTGTGGCAGGTAGCAAGGTCAGCAAAAGTATCACCGAGTCGACGGTGGAAAGGCGCGCACCGTAGCCGGCGAACGCGATGCCGTCGAATTCATCCTTGAAGGCGAGCGACATGATCGAGAAGACCGCGCCGAGGGAGTCCTGCAGGAAGCTTGGAGTGTGAGCCCGAATCGACAGTTTCGTGGAAAGGGGAAGAAGAGAGAAGCGCACCATGAAGAGGAAAAGATACGACAGCGCGTAGACCTCGCGCGCCTTGTAGATCTCGACGTACTGCGGCAAGAAACCGACGGCGAGGAAGATGTCGCTCAGGATACCCCACAGCATCGTCAAGCCGTCGCTGTGGTGGTGGTCCTCGACATACTGGGAGCGGTCAGGATGTCAGTGCGGCCGCAGGGTAGCGTGCAGAGAGAGCGAGCAGCGTGGACGAACTTTGGACGCGTACACCATGCCGACCTCGAAGCCGCTGCACACGACGGCATAGACGGCAAAGGCGCCGCACGCGCTGTACCACCGCCACTTCTTGTCGTAGTAGAGCATCTGGCAGAAGATGACGGCGCACAGCGAGCCGTAGCAGTGCGGCTGCACGATGATGGGGACGCTGATGTTCTGGACGATGGCAAAGATGCCCAGACATGCGCCAGAGAGCGTCCACGAAATGCTGCAGGACGCGAGCGCGGTCAGCTTGGCTCGCGAGCGGGAGCACCAGCGCAGGACGCACTAGAGCAACGGCGCGAGGCCCTCTGTCGTCTTGCGTCGGTAATTGAGCCAGAGCTGTGGGACGAGTTGGATACACCACAGGATCGTCCCGAGCCAGCCAAAGACCTGGTGGGAGAGCGCTGAGCGTCAGCCGTGGCCAGGGGGGACGGCAAAGGGGAGAGGGTCCGGGTCGCGGAGAGACGAGGGCTCACCTGCTCGCAGGTGTACGCCGCACTCATGCTGATGCGGGTTGTGCTCGTGAAGACTCGATCAGGAGGCAGGCAGATGGTGAGGGAGAGAGCGGCGCCACCTCTTTTGACGTTGGCGCGACGTTGACGGCGCGCGCGAGCCGACCCAAAGTTGCCCCCCCTAGCCGCGCGCACGCGCCCGCCTCGTTCCCCTTTCTCCGCGGCGGCCCAAATTGAGCGTCAAAATCACGTGACCAGCACAAGCGACAGGCGCTTCCCGCCAACTTGCGCATCTCTCTCTCTCTCTGGCAAGGGACACCCGACTTTCGCAGCGAGGCCAAGGAGGCGTCACGATCTGTTGAGCCGACCGGCAGTGCATTTCACGCGGCGAAAGAAGCCTGTGCGAGCGTGCTCGTGAGGCGCTCGACCTTGCGCGTGGCGTCGGCGAGCAGCTTTGCCCTGCACGCAGAATGTCGACTCGTCAGCTTTGTGCAGCCCCATACGAGGGGAGAGCAGAGGAAAGGAACGCGACGCACTCGTCCGACAACAGCCCCTCGACCTTGCCCAGCTGCGCCCGGCCCATCCCTCCCGACCCCGCCCTCGCCGGCGTTCCCCCCCACGCTCCCCCGCGCCTCGCATCCTCCTTGCGCCGCAGCTCCTCGAGCGCCGGCCGGAGCAGCTCCATCTGCGCCTCGAGCCTCTGCGCCCTCCCCGCGAGGCTGTCCCCGCCCGCACCTTGCCGCTCATCCTCGTCCTCGCCGCCCTCGACCTGCTCGCGCAGGCGCTCGAGCTCGTCGAACCACTTCCGCTCAACAGCGCTCACCTGCGGCTGGTGCGCCTCGACGAGCCTCTGCAGGACGCGGTCCGTCCGCGCAAGGAGCGCCTGCTGCGTGTCCTCAGCCGCTCGCACGCGCGCCTCGAGGCCCCCCGCGCCCGCGCCCGCCGCACCGACGCTCCTGCCGAGCTCGGCGCGCCGGTCCTCGAGCTCGCGCAGCTTGCCCACCTGCCTCGCGAGCTCCCTCATCTGGAGCTCGACCCGCGCCGAGACGTTCCCCGCCGCGCCGACCAGGTCCCGCACGGCCGTCTGCGTCGCAGAGACGTGCTTGCCGAGCTGGCGCAGCGTGTCGGGCGTGATGCGCAGCTCGGTCTTGGTCGATGGGAGGCGCGGGAGGGCCGGGAGCTGGCCGGGTGCGCGAGGGGCGAGGAGAGCAGGGACGGTGAAGGGCGTGGAGAGGAGCGAGACGTAGGCTGGCTCGGCCGGCGCTGCGGCCGCGGGGGCGGGTTTGGCAGGCGTCCCAGGCGCGGCAGCAGCGGCGGGGTCGTCCTGGAAAGTGGCCGCCGCAGGGTCGATCCGCAGCGCAAGCTCGACGCCGACAGGCTGGAGCTTGGCCGTGACGAGCAGGAGCGAGTACCCGAGGTACACGTCGTTGACGAGCGCGAGGCCCTCGACGGGCGGCGGCGGAGCGGCGCCTTCCTCCTCGTCGTCGTCGTCCGCGCCCGGGGGCGCTCCAGCCGTCTCGAGCACCCAGCACACTTCTGTCCCTCTCGCCTCCTTGAGCACTGCCCCCAAGTCCTTCTCAAGCGCGTCGTCTTCCGCCCCATCAGCGCCCCGCAGCGCATCCGCCACAGGCCGCAGCCAACCCCCCATGAACAGCGCATGCGCGCCCAGCGCGTGCCGCACGTACAGCGTGTCGGCGTACAGCGGGTCGCGCACGATCGTCGGCGCGTTGTGCGCCAGCGCGCGCGATACGACGCGCTCGTCGCCCGCGGGGGAGACGGCGCTCGCGAGGCCGAGGTCGAGCGATTCGTACACGGCGAGGGCGGGGAGGTCAGCCGCGCTGTCCTCGTCCCTCTCCGCCGCGTCGTCGTCCTGAGCCTCGTCGTCGTCCGACTCCGAGTCGAGGCCGAAGCCCCGCCCCTTGCGCTTGCTCCGGTGGAGGACGACCGCCCCTGTGCGGGCGGGCGTGGGCGTCGTCGCCTCGCCGACGAAGCGCGCCTCGACCTTCTCGACCTCGAGGCACAGGTCGACCTTGCCATCGCGGTACGCGACCGCCAGAACGCCCACGCCCTCGCCCTCTCCCTCGCCCTGCCCGTCCCCTCCCGCGGAGGAGGAGGACGGAGACGAGGGGACATAGCTCAGGTAAGCCAGGTCGCACGCCGCGCCGTCCGCGCCGTTGTCGAGCTCTGCGGGCGCGGGCTGGAGGAGGAACGGGCCCTGCAGGCGCGGCGCGAGCGCCGGGCGCGAAGGCGCGACGACGCTCCTCGGCGCCGACGGGTCGTGCGCCTCGTCGGCGCCGTCGTCTCCTCCCGCGACGAGGGGCTCGCCCGCGCCGACACTGGCGAGGAGCGCGCGAGGCCCCAGCGACGACGACGACGAAGCGGAGGAGGAGGGGGGCAGCGTCGTGATCTGGCGGACGAGCGAGTTGACGTATTGCTGCTGGAGGCTGTAGCGCTTGTCGAGTGCAGAGGCAGCCGGGGTCGAGGAGGACGCGAAGGGGTCGGCAGACGAGGAGAGGTAGTCGACCTTGGTCGAGACGAAGGCCGACAGGGCGTGCACGTACGCCGGCGAGAGCTCACTGCAGTTCAACCGGGCTCATCAGCACAAACGCATGCAAAGCGCAGTCGAGACGGGAGAGGCTCAGGGAGAGACGCACGCCTTTTTGGGGAGGAACGGGCACAACGAGACGATGTCGCCGTTACGCATGAGCGCATACAGCGTCAGCGGGCCCCAGTCGCCCTTGCCCTCTCCGACACACAGCGCGACGGCCGTCTGCGCATCGCGGTCCACGCCCGAGAGGCCAAAGCCCCTCGTCGGGGTGGCCGCCGCCGCCGCGCCGGGACCGGCCGAGGTCGACGCGCGCGAGAAGGAGAGCGTCTGAGAGGGTTCGTCGAGGGAGGAGGAGACGGTGTATTCGCGGAGGGTCGAGTCGGAGGTGAGGATGAGGAGGGAGGACGCGTCGCGCCCGAGGGGGTGCCACAGGGCGGAGGCGAAGGAGGGGGAGCCGGGGAGCGAGTGGTAGAAGGCGCCGACGGGGAGGCAGCTGCGGGACATCTCGCATCAGTTCGATACTCCAGGGCCAAGGCGAGTCCTCGACGGAGAGCAGCAGCTGCAAGCGGGAACGCACCGGCACTCGAGCGTCTTGCCGACGCTGTTGGTCCAGCCTCGCCGCGGGAGGACGACGACGACGACCGAGTGAGCGCCAACGACGGCGAGGAGCTTGGACGTCGGGTTGACGACGAGCTGTTGGATCTCGAAGGTGATGGCGGGCGTGTTGAGGACCTGTGCAGGGAGGCAGACGTCAGGGAGGGCGAGCTCTGGACGGATGAACCAGGACAAGCGGGAGCCGCACCTTGTAGTCTCCGAGGTCAATGTCGTCTGCGGGAATGTCGTCGTCGTCTTCGCTGCAGCGGCTCTTGACGTCTGCGAGGCTGGCGAGGCGCAGCTCGCTGCCAACGGCGACGACGAGGTCTGTCCCTCGGACGACCACCACTCGGGTGGTACGTCCGCCTTTGATGCGCTTCTCTGATGCGCCAGAGGGGTGCTTGACTGACGAGCGGGTGCGCTTGAGCGGGTGCTTTGACGAGGGGGAGGCCGACGAGGGGGAGGGAGAGGATGCACCGGTGGACGCGGCGAGGCCAAAGAGGGAGCGGCTCGAGGCAGAGTGGGACAGGGGTGCCGAGCGGCCGAGTGCTCGCGAGTCTGGTGTGCGGGCGAGGTGTGGAGCGCGGTGGTGGTTGGTGGGGTCGAGAGGGTTGGACGAGGACGAGGGAGGAGGGAGGGTCCACACTGGGTGGTGCGCGAGCGCTTGCAGCCAGGGAGCCATGGCGAGGAAGAAGGGGCGTCACTGGCGAGGGTTAGTGCCCGGAGAGCCGCCTCAGCACGGGCAGCAGGACGAGGCGGGACGGAGAAGGAGGTCGGAGACGGTCAGGGGGAACTTTGAAGGACGGGTCTCACGCGGTGGGAGCGAAGGGACGACGGCCGGGTTCCCCCTGACCGGGTGGCCGCCTCGTCTGGAGGAGAGTGGAATCGGTCGCGCCAGTCCCGCTGTCGCCGTCTGCTCTTCACCTTCCCAAGTCTTGCACACAAGGCCATGGCCCGCCCACCGGCACTCGTCCACCTCGCACAGCAACCCGCACGCACCGCAGCAGCAGCAGCAGCCGCATCTTCTCCTGCACAGCTTCCACTCGCTCGCCGCACCTTCACTTCGTCGCCTCGTCGCCCTCACCAGCACCAGCACCAGGGACACCGCGCACGCACTCACACCACTTCGTCGTCCATCAACGGCTGGCCCTTGCACCCCAACACTGCCCAGCCTCGCCGTCGCTCGTCGGCCCCGGCCTCCTCCGTCAGTTTCCCTCTCGTTCCTCTCGGCTGCTTCCGATCGACATTCCCTTTGACACTCGTCTCTCCCTGTGGTCCACAGCGCGCATTCCATGCATCGTCGACACGTGCCCTAAACAAGAACCCTTACGGCGTCCTCGGCGTCAACAAGGAGGCCTCGGCCAACGAAATCAAGAAGGCCTACTACGGCGTGCGTCCTCCCACCCGCTCCGCGCGCCCGAGTGCCTGCGCAGGCTGACCCCCTTGCTCCTCCACAAACAGCTCGCAAAGAAGTACCACCCCGACTCGAGCACCGAGAAGGACGCCAAGGAGAAGTTTGTCGAGATCCAGGAGGCCTACGACGTGCGTCCCTTCTTCCCCTCCCTGCTCGGGCACGCTCAGTAACTCACCCGCACCTCTCTCGAATGCCCCCCCACACAGATCCTTTCCGACGACAAGAAGCGCGCCGACTTTGACCGGTTCGGCTCGGCGTCGACCCAGCCAGGCTTCGACTCGGACGCCTACGCGCGCGCCACGTCCTCGTTCGGCGGCGCCGGCTTTGGCGACTTCTTCGGCGGCGGTGCCGGTGGTCCCGGCGGCGCCGACATCTTCGAGTCGCTCTTTGGCGCGTTCGGGCGCGGTGGCGCCGCAGGTCCGAGGCAGACGACGCCCATCGGCGACGACATCGAGGTGTCGATCTCTGTCCCCTTCATCGACGCCGCAAAGGGCGCGTCGCGCACCATTGCCGTGAGCCCCGTCGTCGACTGCCACACGTGCCACGGGTCGGGCCTCAAGGAGGGCATGACCAAGACGACGTGCGCCTCGTGTGGCGGGTCGGGCACCCGCACCTTTACGATCCAGAGCGGGTTCCAGATGGCGTCGACGTGTGCGGCGTGCGGCGGATCGGGGAGCGTCGCCCCGCCCGGGAGCAACTGCGGGACGTGCGCCGGCGTGGGCAAGGTGCGCGAGAGGCGCACCGTCGAGGTCAAGATCCCGCCTGGGGTCGACGACGGCATGAAGATCCGCCTCGACGGCAAGGGCGACGCGCCGCTCGGGGGCAAGGGCCGCAACGGCGACCTCTTTGTGCGGATCAACGTCCAGCCCAGCAAGGTGTTTTCGCGCCAGGGGTCCAACCTGTACCAGAACGTCAATGTGCCGTTCTACACGGCCATCTTGGGCGGACGCGCGCCGGTCAAGACGCTCGACCGCGACGTCGAGGTGCGGGTGCCGCAGGGGACGCAGCCGGGAGAGGAGATGGTCCTCCGTGGACGAGGCGTCAAGAAGCTGTACAAGGACGACCACGGTGACCTCGTCGTGCGCTTCAACGTGACGATGCCGAGGTGCGTCTTTCTTGTCTCGGTCTCTCTGTCTCTCCCTCGTCGCGCCACCTTCGGCACTGACGCCTTCCTCCCCCGCCGCAGGTCCCTCACCCCGGCACAGCGCAGCATCCTCGAGCAGTTCGTCGCCGAGACTGAGCTGCCCGGATCGACAGCGCACTACCCTTCCTCGTCCCCGTCTCCCTCCTCCTCCTCGCCGTCGTCACGCCGCCCGTCCCCCTCCGCTGCAGCAGGAGCAGGGTCCGCCGCCCCTCCACCAGGCGACGAGCCGCAGGTCGCGAGGCCCCCTCCGCGCGAGGGCGCGCCGGACAAGCCCCAGTGGTGGACCACCATGAGCGACGACCTCTCGTCGACGGCGACGGACAAGGCGCGCCAGGCGGCGCAGGCGGCCAAGGAGGCCAAGGCCAAGGTCGAGGACAAGGTCGACGAGGCGAAGGAGAGGTTCGAGAGCGTCAAGGAGGAGGTGGAGGAGGCGGTTGGAGGCGCTGCGAAGGAGGTCAAGGAGAGGAAGGGTGGGAAGGAGGCGACCAAGGAGGAGGAGGAGGAGAAGCACTCGCTCCTGGGCGACTTGTGGAAAGGTGCGAAGCGCTGGTTTGGCCCCGAGGGCCGCTCTTGAGGGTGCTCGCTCTCGCCTCGGAACTTGCCGTGCTGACGGGTCCGTCCCTCCTTCTCCTCCCCTACTCCCTCTTTCCTCCTTCCTCCCCACTCTCCCCACGCGCACGACACCAACTCCGCATTCTCGGCGCTCGCAGCCGGCAAGAGCAAGGTCAAGAAGGCCAAGGAGGCCGTGTGCGACGACGACCTCCAGAAGGGGAAGGAGGACAAGAAGTGAGAGTGAAGCGCACACTCTCAAGGGCACCCTGTAGCTTCCCCCCAAAAACCGCACCGCTCTTCCCTCGCACGCCTCATCCCATCTCTCACTCTCGCATGACCGTCAAGTACAGAAAAGCATCGCGTCGTTCTCTCCTCGTTGCGCGCGAGACGTGGTGAGGCCTCTGCGTCTGCTTGCGAAGGTCAAGCTTGGCGCGCGGCGGAGTGCGAGAACGGCGCGTGGCGTGGGTTGCGACGAGGGATGCGGAGGGGGGTATCTATGTTGACTGCGCTACAGGGTGCGGGATACAGGATCTTGCGAGGGGAATGACACTGCGGAGTTCCCTTGATACACCTGAGGAGGAAGGTAGCCCGAGTCTATCGAGGAGAAGGGGTGCGATGGACGGGGGTCTAGCGACCGAGCGTGCCGATGATGTTGCTCAGGAAGGGTGGTGCTCGCGAGTCTGGGTTAGGGAGAGGAGAGACGAGGTCAGACGCGAGCACGGTGACGCGCAGGAGGGATGTGGGAGTGAGGACGCACAGAGCTCAATCTCGGCCAAGCCGGCCTGGGTCGTGCTGAAGCTCGTGTCCTTGACCGTGAGCCTCACGCCCGAGGCGTAGATGCCCACCGATCCGAGCGAGACGTGGCCGCCGCTCGAGGGCACCCCCGACGGCAGGTTGACGAGCGTCCCGTCGGTAAAGTTGAGCGTCGCGTCCGTGATGCTCTGGAGGAAGTTGGTCCGCCCAACGAGGTACACGTCCTTGAGGAGGTACTTGGCCGGGAAGGACAGCTCGATCCACTGCCCGTCGGTGCCGGTGGACACCCACTCTTGCGCGGCGTTGCCGAAGCCAAGGAACGAGACGCCGCCGGTGTTGCCGTCGACGGCGCCAGAGGGAGGCGACTTGGCGATCGACGACGACGCCTTGACTGTCACGCCCGCCAGGCGAGCGATGTTGACCGTCGAGGCGACGGTCGCCGTCGGGAGTGAGGGGGCGCTGGTGGACGAGGCCTTGGCGGTCGACGAGGATGATGGGACAGCCGACGACGAGCGCGTGAGGGTGACCATGCCCGACGAGGAGGCGGCGAGGGAGGAGGAAGACGAGGCTGGTCGCGAGGCAGACGCCGAGCTCGAGATCGTCGAGCTGGCCGACGAGAAAGCGCTCGAGCTGCGAAGCGAAGCGCTCAGAGTCGAAGTCGAAGAGGGAAGGGCCGATGAGGTGGACGACGCGGTCCAGGACGCCTGTGACGACGACGAGCTGCGAGATGAGCTCGTCGCCGATGCGGAATTTGAGGCGGAGGACCCATTGAGGGAAGCCGATGCCGACAAGGAAGACGACATCGTCGGGAGGGCGACCGACGACGAGTTGGAAGCCGACAGGGTCGCACTGCCGCTTGCCCGCGTCGAGTTCAAGGAGGCCGACTGCATGCTCGAGGCGCTCGACACTACGAAGGACGACGCGCTGGTCGAGGCATTGGTGGACGCGGTCGCCGAGGGTGATGCGGACGCGGTCGAGCTGGCCAGCGAGGTCGAGTTGCCGCCTGAGGACAATGCGCTCGCGGTGGCAGACGCCGGCGCCACGCTCGTCGAGTTTCTCGACGACGAAGCGCTCGCGCTCATGCTCACGCTCGTGAAGTTCGCCGAGAGCGAGAGCGTGCTCGACACGCTAGACGCCGAAGCTGACGCGGTGCTGGAGAGGTTGCCGCTCATCGATGAAGCCGAAGTCGCGGAGCTCGAGCCATTGATCGTGCTTGATGGAAGCAAGCTCGAGCTGATGTTGCTCGTCGCACTTGGGAGGCTGCTCGACATGTTGAAGCTCACCGATGGCGCCGCGGTGGACGATGCGTTGTAGCCGGTTGACGAGGCCAAGGCAGACGAGTTGAACAGGGTCGATGACGCGTTGAGGCTCGCGGAGGCGGTGGAGCTCGACACGAACGACGTCAGCGTTGCGTTGCCGCTCAAAACGCTCGAGGCGGCGGCGTTGAGGGTTGCCGAGCCGGAGAGGGACGACGACGTCGCATTCGGCAAAAGCGTCGAGCTCGGGAAAGCCGTCGTCGAGTTGAGGCTGAGCGTCGCGTTGTTGAGGGGCAGGGTCGTGATGGACGGGAGTGTCGAGTTGAGCGGGACGGTCGAGTTGTCCAGGGCAGAGCCGTTGCCGGCAAGGCTGCTGGGGGTCAAACGAGCAGTCAGCGCCTGCGGGTCAAGGCGACGATGAGAAGAAGAAAGCGACGCACGGGATCGAGCCAAAGACCGCAAACTCCGACAGGCCACACGCAGCCGTCGACGGCGAGACGGCGGTGACGAGCATCTTGATCGAGGTCGTGACGATGCCAGGGACCGAGATGTTGGTCGCCGAGCCGTCATTGTTGAGGGGCCCGGTGCTCACGAAGGACCCGTCGTCAAAGATGAGGATCGAGCCTGTCACTTGGTCGACGAGGTTGGGCCGGTCGAAGAGCGAGACCTGCTCGACCTTGACCGTGTAGGGCCACGAGATGTTGAAGAAGGCGCCCGCGCCCTCGTTGTCCGACGACCACTCGAGCGAGTCGTCGCCTGAGCCGTCCTCGAGGTAGCCGCCCAGCTGCCCGTTGATCGCCTTGACGCCCGGCTGACCCGGTGCCGAGGACGAGACGGTCACAGTCGCGTTCTGCAGAGCAAGGTCGTCCGCCCAGTCCTCGTCATCGAGGTCGCCGACGACGGGGGCGTTGACACCGGGGTTCCGCCCAACGAGGGTGAGGTTGACGGGCGTCTGCGGTTGCGAGTAGAAGACGCCGATCTCGGACAAGCCGGCCGAACTGGTGCTCGAGCCGGCGCTCGTGACGCTGAGCTTGATCGAGGAGGTGTTGACGGGCGACGAGAGGTTGAGTACCGTCGCCGAGCCGTCGTTGTTGAGTGCGCCGACAGGCAGCGACGAGCCGTCCGAGAACGCGACGGTCGCCCCGGTGACCCAGTCGTCCTGGTTGGGCCGGTCCCAGAGCACGAGCGAGTCGACGAGGTAGTAGGCGTCCCACGTCAAGTTGATCCACGGCGTGCGCTCCCTGTACGACGCCCACTCGGCAGATGCGTTGGCCGGGTACCCGCTGATGACGCCGTCGATGGCGCGGTCCGGGCCTTGCTGGGCAAAGCTTGACGAGGCAAAGGCGTGCGCCTGAAGCGCCAGGTCTGCGTACGCGCCGTTGCCCGAGACGACGCCTGCGCTTGTCTGCGTCGACGTCGCGCTGTCGTCGATCGAGTTGCCCGCCTTGCACCCCGGGCAGGCTGTGCCGTACGCTCGGAACTCGGCCAGGCCTACCGAGCCCGTCGACGCAGAGACAGAGGTCACAGTCATCCGGATCGACTGCGTGACGACGTAGCCGCCGAGCGAGACGAGCGTCGCAGAGCCATCGTTGGCGAGCGCGCCGAACGAGACCGACGAGCCGTCCGAAAACTCGAGAGTGCCGCCCTGGATCCAATCTGCAGCGAGCGATCGTCAGCACGCGACTCGGACCCGTTAGTGGGGAGGGACAGAACGAACCGTTCGAGTTGGGCCTGTCGAAGAGTGCCACCTCGGTGATTTTGTACAGGTCGGGCCACAGGACGCCCCACCACGCCGTCGTGCGTTCGCCGTTCGACGCCCACTCGGCCGAGTAGTTGCCAGGGTAGCCCTGGACGTTGCCGTCGATGGCGGCAGACGCAGGCTGGACCGACGATGAGCTCGAGGCGAACGCCTGGCCGAGTGGCGCGACGTTGTCGCTGTCGGGCAGGGCCACCGGTGCTTCGGCAGAGCCGGTGTACGACTGCTCGGCGAGGTCCTCGCTGACGACGTACTGCCGAAGCAGCCAGTACGTCTCGCCGCGCCCGGCGTTGTGGCACTCTTGCAACGACTGGCACTCGGCGTAGTCGAAGGGCGTGTATGAAAAGAAGGCGTTACACTTGGCGATGAAGGCGCCGTCATCGAGGCCCATCGTCGGCGGGAGGTTCTGCACATGACGCGCTGTGAGTCTCGAGTCCGTCGGCAAACGAGCGAGAAGAGAAAACGGCGCACCTGGACTGGGTAGCCCATGTAACCTGCCACCGACGAGTTTGCAGCGTACTGACTAGCAACCTCGGACGCGATGCGACCAGAGGCGAGGTGGTCGGCGTGGTCGCCGGCGTCGAAGTCGGACAGGTTGTCGAGCGTGCGCACCCACGAGGGCTGACGAGCGGTGAGGATCTCGCCGAGCGCCCGCTTGAGTGCCGACAGCGTGAACGTCGCTGTGCCTGGCTGGTTGCGGATCTGCGAGATGGAGCCAAAGTAGAGGTTGCGCAAGGACTGGTAGCCGGTCGACGGGAAGCTGCAACAGCGAGCTGGTCAATCGAAGTTCGAGGCATGGGCGGGAGAGCAGAGACGACCTACCCGGAGCCGTCCATGTTGCCGTCCGGCAGACGGAAGTGGACGCGCTGGATGTGGGGCGCGCCCTTGAGCGTCGTGACGAGGACTTGCTGGCCCCCGAGCGTCGTCGTGAACTCGGTCCACGTGGACGCCACGCCTGCCATCTGCGCGTACGCAGCCGCGTTGCCCTGCTCACGGCTGAGCGAGTACGTCGAGCCGCTCGAGCCCGAGTCGCCCGCCGTGAGGATGACGGTCGTGAGGCATGCTTGGCTCGAGACGTCGGTCTGCAAGTCGGGCGACTGGAAGAGCAGGTCGTCGTCGGGATGGGCGATAATGTAGACGGTACCGCCGACGCAACTAAAGACTTGCGCCAGCGCCGAGGTCGCCTGGAGAGCGAGCAACACGAGGACTGCGGAAATGGCGCTGAGGGTCATGGTGGGCTCGCTGAGGTTTGGGTGCAGGTGCTGGGTCCGCGGCTGCTGATGATGTACGAGCGCCGTCGATGGGAAAGGAGGGACGTTGTGCCGGATAGGCGAGTGGGTGGGGGGGTGGATGCGGCGAGGCCTGGAGGAAGTCGAGGGTCAGCAGACGAGGTAGCGGACGAGGAACACGAGTGAGCTCACGGCGGCCGTCTACCTCCAGAAAATCAAGAGCACAAGCAAAGTCACGCCAAGGGAGCAAAGCGGAAGAGACGCAAGCAGTGCGGCGAGAGCAGCGACTTCGAGTGCAGCGCTGCAGTGAGAGGAGGGAGGGACGTCGGCGCTAGCTGTCCGGTCGTCCGCCCGAGCGACAGCTCTTTCGTGCAGGCCTGATCGAGACAAAGCACTGGATGGGTTCTGTCGTCGAGGCCCTCATCTGGTGCGAATCCGGCGAGCGCCGGCGGCAGGAGGGGCGGAGGGGCGGCGATCCTGACGACTGGCGTGCATGGCGCTGGCTCGGGGCGAGATGAAAGGCTCGCACGCGAGCCTCAATCAGCCGCGGAACAAGCAAGTGCCGGTTGAGCCAGGGGGGCAGAGGGCCGCGACGGTCGACGGCGGCGGCGAGGCGCGCGTGCCTCCTTCCCCTCCTTCCCCTCCCGGCCTCTGCAACACTTTGCCCCGACTTCTGCGACAACGCTTCCCGGCTTGTCTGGGATTGCGCTGTTTCACTCTGTAGCGAGACACACTCGGACGGGGCTGGTTGGCGGGGCGGAGTCCTCTCCCGCGCGCAACGTCCGCCTCTCCGAGGCGAGCCTCGACCGCCGCATTCACTCGCCGCCTCCTCCTGCTGCTGCTCTCGCCGAGTGTCGCTGTTCTCCCTCGACCCTCACAGCTTTACGCCCGTCGCTGCCAGGCTCCCGCCTCGCTCGCTCGTCACTCGTTTGCCAGTCACACTGAGCGCAGGCGCTCTCCCGTCCCTCCTCCCGCCTAATCGCCTCTCGCCCTCCCCTCCGCGCGCCCCTTTTGCCGCCGTCGGACACGAGCAAGACCACAACGATGCGGACGTCCTACGCCCTTATTGCCGTCGCACTCTCTGCGGTCGGCGCTGTCGCCACGTCCAACCACGCCGGACAGGCGCCACGGCACCTGCGACAGAAACGCGCCTGGTGCGTCGGGCCTCAGGTCTCCTCTACTCCCGCACTATACTCTGCTCTGACGCTTGAGTGGAGACACAGGGGCCACCGGCGCGCCGAGTCCGTCGCTTCCCCCACCGTATCTGCAGAATCGCCGAGCGAGACGTTCCTCTCTGCCGTCCCCGAGGTCGTGCCGGCGTCCGTGACCGTCACGATCTCAAACACAGAGGCGCAGAGTCCGCAGACGACTGCGCAGGCCGTGGGAGCAACGCAAGCGGCCGTTGCGCCGCTCACTTGCGCTCCTAGCGTTGGCCTCCACGGCTCGTGCGACCCGAACGCCGGTGCTTGCTGGTGCGTCGAGACAGAACCTCCCTTTGGCCTTCGTGCTGATGACTCCGTCCTCGCCGCGCAGCCAATCTGGCCTCACCTGCTCAGGCCAAGTCTGCGAGGCGCTGTGCACGATCGACACCCTCGAGCCCTACTGCGATGCCGCCTTGCCCTGCAACGAGGCACTCGGCTACACCTGCTACAAGAACCGATGCCGCCCTCCGTCGGGCGCAATCCGCGTTCAGCTCGAGGAGCCGTGCGACCAGGGTTCTGGCAACACTCGCTTCTGGTGCGCTGTTTCTCTCGCACGACGCTCCTGCGGCCTCGACCTGACCTTGACACCACTCCGTCAGCATTCCCGGCAAAGGCATCTGCGTCGGTGGCACCTGCCTCTCGTGCTCGCAGCACGCCTGACGCAGCGTTGGACCGTCTTTGGCGCTGCCTGCCCTCCCCCTACTCCGCTCTTCCCCCGATACCCAAGGTGCCTCCCTCGTGTAGCCCGCCGAGTGCCTTTGCTTACTGCCATGATTAGACCTGTAGCCCGTCCTCGCCAGCAAACAGTCATATCCCGAAGGTGGCCTGCTTCTTCCTCGCGCAGTGAACCCGTCAACGTTTCTCGACCCGGCGGGCGACTCTGCAGGCAGCATGCAGCACAGCGATGGAGAGTCAAGGAAGAGCTACATTGGCACGGCGACAACAGGGACAGAGAGAGGGAGACAGAGTCGATGCTCTAAGCTACATGTTGAATCCTCGGCAGACACACGAGGTCCGGCCACGCCCTCACGCGCGGTTCAAGCCCTCCCAGCCGACTTCGTCGCCGCCGCCGACCAGCCCGCCGTCCATGTGCTGACCCGCGCGGGCTGCTTTGTGCTCCAAATCGTCGACGCGCGCGTACTCGGGCCCGCTCCAGGCGGGGATCTCGCAGTCGCGACCGTCGGCGAAGTATTCGAAGGCAAACCACATGTCGGGACCACAGTCCGGACCAGAGCGATAAGCCATGTTCTATTTCGAGGAACGGTCGGAGTCAGCTCAGGCTCAGGGACGCCGCAGAGAGAAGAGAAGGGGAGGAAGCGCAGGTGCGACGACCTGCGGGCAGAGCCACGCACCTGGACGTAGATCTTCCGCCAGTTGAGCCGTGCAGCCATCGTCCACACGGGCTGCTCCTTGGCGGCAAAGCTGCGAAGTTCAGAGGCGCGGGGGTCAGCCTCGCCCGGAGCAGGCGCGGAAACCCGGACGACGAAAACGCACCGGCCCATCGCGCTCTGCAGCACCGTCACCTTTCTCGTCTCGCGCTCCCACATGTCGATGGCCTCCTTCTTGCCCCCGAACCAACCGCCCTGCAGGCGGTCCGTGCGGTCCATCTCGTCGTTACGCTTGACGTCCTTGATCCAGTCTGTGCCTTGCTCGAACGGTCCCAAGGTCGCGGCGAGCATGATCGTGTCCGACGGAAGCGTCGAGTACAGCTCGGACAGAACAGACGGCAGCTTGGAGAACGAGTGCGTGACGGCCGAGTCGCGAAACCCGCCGGCATCGACCTGCAAAGGCACCGGTCGGAGGTCAGCCCTGCTGTCTACAGCGGTGTGCACAAGGTGATCCTTCCCGGAAGCTGTTCAACGCACCCAGAAGAAGTAGTCGCTGCCGTACGGGTTGCGCTTGGCGGCGTCCTTGACGATCCACGGCTTGGCGGTCCAAACACCATACACGTCGGGGACGTGGACGTGCTGCTCGGGGTCCATCTTGTGCTGCTGCACCGCCCACTCGTGCCCGCCGAGGTCCTGCACCGGCGGCATGTCGAACGGACTCGAGAAGTCGGTGACGAGCGTGAGGGGCTGTGACGAAGCGACAAGACGCTCAGCTGGGTCCTCGTCTCTCCCCCGCTCATTTAGAGAGCGTGCGCAAGAAAAGGCGCACCTTGTTGCCTCGCAGGTTCTTGACGTACGCAGCGAACGATGGCGCGCAGTAGAAGATGATGGGGAGCTCGACGGAACCGAGGAAGTTGCCCAGCCACTCGTGGTACTCTGTCCACCGCGCACAGGCAAGTTCAGCGGCTTGATGCCGAGACCGGCAGATATGGCGGGAGACGTACCGCTGACCCGGTGCTTCTTGCCGCTGTCGACGCGGTAGAAGCTCGAGACGATGGTGACGGGCGACGCAATCGACGCCGGCGCCGCCGACGCGTGCATGCTGGCATCGAGCGCGGCAGCAGATCCGGTCGGCTTCGATAGCCTGCCTGCGGACGCCGCGCCGACCTTGCCCCGCATTGCCGACGCTGAGCTCCGCCAGGCGCTCGACCGCATGGCACCGAGAGGTCCCAGCTGCCGCAGGTCGTTCGACGCTGGCGACTGACTGACGGCAAGCGCAATCAAGAGGATGGTCGCTACGGCCCACCCGAGGTAGGCACTGAGGCGGAGACGGCGATAGTTGCGAGGGAGGGAGGAGAACCGCGCACGGGCCTGCGGGTCGTCCAGAAGACCTGCATGGCTCTGGTATGCGCCCTGGACCGACGCGCGTTTGCCATTGACGACTGAAGAGCGCCTTGTGAGGCCGGCGTCAATCGAAGGCCTCGAGGAGGGGTCGACGAGGCTCGTGACCGAGAGCGCGCGGTAATGCGGAGCCGACATGTCGCCTTTGCGCAGGCCCAGTGTGCGGGCGCGACGCAGCGAGCGCAGCAGTAGCAAGCGCAGAGGAGAAGAGACGCTGCCGGCTCAGCTCATGCGCACGGCTGCCGAGAGGGTTTGCCCACGGACCAGGCTCATGCGAGAGGCCGGGGCCTTGAGCCTCAGGGGGAGTGCTCGGCTGCCCTCACCCCGAGACAGGCGACAGCGAGCCACCCGTCGGGCAACGAGGGGCAGAGACAAGCACCTTGTCGAGGGAGCTCTTTGCGGCCAGGAGGCGGTCGCAGAGGGGGAAAGGGTGACGGAACAAGGGTGAATGACGAGGCCGGGACTCTCGCAGCCCGACATGAAAAACGCGCCGGCCCCACACGCCGACTCGCCCGAGCGGAAACCGTGTCGGATCGTCGGCCGCCTCCTTCCTTCCTGGCTCGTGCCCCTTGTCTCGTCCCTCTCCCCCTCCTTCGCTTCTCGCGACTCATTAGCATGCATGAGCCGGCTCTGGAACAATGCTTCCGAGCGGCTTCGTGCCCCGGAGAGCCGCCCGGATCTGCGCTGTCTTGCCCCTGGTCGAGCGCGCCTCCGCCCGGTGGCCGGGAGAGCGCACAACCCCCAAGCTGGGCAGTGACGGTCCCGCATGGCTGCCTTTGGTGCAACCAGTCCTGACCTTGTCTTCTCCTCCTGCGCCTCCATCTCGCACGCCCACGCGAGCGCCGAGCTGCTGTTCTCTCCCTCCTCGACTGAGCTCTCCGAGTGCCTCCAGCTAGCGGCATGAGCAGCTCCTTCTTCTCGGCGAGGCCTTTGTCGCTCGCTGCAGTCTGCCTGCAGTCGACTGCGCTTGCGATTGTGTGCGTACCCGTTCCTCCCTTGTGTCGCGTGGGTGTGCGCCCAGAGCCTGACCATCGCTCGCGACGCAGGCTGCACGTCTCGCAGGCGCAGCTCCAGCCGGGTCAGGCGCACTACAAGGCGTCGAGTGCCGTCCTCCTCACAGGTAATTCTGCCGCGCTGAATCTCGAACAGCACCAATGGCCAGAGAGCTGACGAACATCCTGCAGAGCTGGGCAAGCTGGTCTTGTCCCTCCTCCTCGCCCTGCGCGACACGCTCAAGGAGCGCGCAACCCTCCTCGCGCCGCGGCACACCCTCCCTTCCCCAGAGCTGTACTCCGACGCGACCGAGGTAGCAGGCGAAGACCCGTCGCGGGGAGACCCGTACGACACTTCGCCGAGCGACTCGCCTCAGCGGCCCCTCCTGCACCAACACCGCAAGCCGCATCGCAACTCGCTCCGCCGCCGGTCTTCTGCACGGATCACGCCCTCCTTCGCTGTCACTTTCGAGGGGCCGGGCTCAGGCCCTGCGTCGCCACTGCGCGCGCAGTTTCCCGAGCGGTCGACGCTCGCGAAGTTCGAATGGCCCCACAAGCCCATCTCGCCTGTTGTCGCCGAGAAGCTCGGCAAGGTGTCGCCTCAGGGTAGCCCGCAGCCGGATCCGCAGGTCATGCGCATGCTCGATGACCCGCGGCTGTGGCTGCGTCGCCGCAGGATGGGCGTCGTGCGCATGCTGTGGGAGGACGTCTTTGGCGGCGATTGGTGGAAGATGGCGGTCCCAGCGGTGCTCTTTGCGGTGCAGAACAACCTCATGTGCGTCCTCGAGTCTGAATACGTCCCGGCCCGGTTCGCTGACGACCTCGTTGGCCCCTTGTCGCTGCAGCTACGTCGCCGCGCGCAACCTCTCCGTCCCCGTCTTCCAGATCACGTTCCAGCTCAAGACGGTCATCACAGCCATCACGGCGGTCGTCATGCTCGGGCGTCGCCTCACCGCTGTCCAGTGGGCGACGCTCGTCTCTCTCGGTCTCGGCGTCGCGACGATGCAGCTCGGCGCGATCCACGCCAAGACCAAGGAGCACGGCCCGCATCCAGCGACGGAGAGCGACTCGATGAACTACGTCGCCGGCATCTCGTCGGTCCTCGTGTCGTGCTTCTCGAGTGCGATCGCGGCGACCTACTTTGAGCTCGTCATCAAGCGCCAGCCGATCATCCCGCCCGTCGAGGAGGTCATGCTCGTCGCGCCCCCGACGATCAAGCCGGCGAGTCTCTGGGTCCGCAACATCCAGCTGTCGCTCTTCAGCTCCGTCATTGGCCTCGGCGTCGTCCTCCTCCAGGCGAGCCACGTCCACCTCGACGCGATCGGTGGGCTCTCGCTCGACTACAAGGGCCTCTTCGACCCGCTCGAGCACTGGTACGACCCAGTCGTGCGCGCGGGCGAGGGTTTCTTTGAGGGCTTCAGCGGCAATCCCATGGCGTGGGCCGTCATCTTCCTCCAGACGGTCGGCGGCCTCCTTATCGCGGTCGCCATCAAGCATGCCGACAACATCGCCAAGGGCTTTGCGCTCTCGATCTCGATCGTCTTCACCTTCCTCCTCTCGGTCATCTTCTTCAACTTTGAGCTCTCGGCTCCGTCAGTCCTCGGCGCGGCCGTCGTCGTCGGCTCGACCCTCCTGTTCGAGACGGGGCGGAAGGACCTCCGCGCGCTCTTTGCCCCGAGCCCCTACGGCGCCAAAAAGCCCGTCCTCCGTCGGTGGCACTGCGCCCTCCTCGTTGTTCTCGCGACGACGCTCGGCGTCGCGGCTTTCCCCTCGCGCCAGCTGTCTTACACGAGCGCGGCCTGGGAGCTCGTACAGAGCAAGCTCGACCGCCACGTCGTGCGTCAGCCCACGGTCGCCATCGCCGACCTGAGCCGCATCAACGACGAGCTCCTCGCTGCGGCCGGCCCCGGCGTCTGCGGCTGGGGGGTCCGTCCTCAACGCGAGACGACCAAGTCGGCGTACGGCGCGCCGCAGCCCGCGAACTCGGGCTTCCCTTACTGGGTGACCAACACGAACCAGTTTGCGCTCGACGACATCCTCACGACCCGGTTCGCGACCTACTCGCAGTCGTCGCCGCTCGTCTCGACGCCGTCGCCCGAGTTCATCTTCGTCCCGATCCTGTCGCAAATCTGGTCCAACCCGTGGGGCTGCACGGCGCAGGAGCTCAAGGCCGGCATCGACCACACGACGCAGTACCTGCGCGACCTGGCGGCAGCCGTGGGCCCGACGTCTTACCCGCGCATCGTCGTCCCCATCACGACGATTCGCAGCCTCGTCGAGCCCATTTTCACGCCTGAGCTCATGGCGAAGCTCAAGGACAGCGTCATCCTCGTTTCGATCGAGAACGCGCCTCAGCGCACGCCGGAGGGCCTCAAGTACCTCATCGACGTCCCCTGTCCGTCTCGTCACCCTGTCCCGTGCCTTCCCCGCTCTCATCGCTGACCCTGTCGCACGCGCGCAGACCCGACTGCGTTCCACCTCTCGGGCTCATCCAAGGGGGCCAAGACCGACGTGGGCGACTTCTTCCTCAACGCAGAGCGTCCTTACCTGTGCGTGAACCGAGCTTATTTCTCGACCGCGGCGCTCGACACTGGACCTGACTCCTTGTCCCGCTCGCAGCCTTCACTACGCCGCCGGCGCCTCGCACCCCTGGGGCCAGCCCGCGAGCGACCCTTTCAACGGCTTCGCTCTGCGCGCCGCGCTCCTCAAGGAGTTCTCCGAGTACCTCGAGGCTCGACCCGAGAACGCGACAGCCGAGATCCTGTTCGACAACATTACCAACTCGCTCGACGGCGCGCAAGACCTCGCCCTGTTCCACAGGCACATGGCGCAGGCCAAGTTCTGCCCCATGCCGGCCGGCGACTCTCCATCGCGCCGCGCCTTGTACGAGGCGCTCCAGCTCGGCTGCATCCCCGTCATCTTCCGCGACCGGTCGTACGGCCGCCTCTTCCCCTCGTCGCCGGAGATCAACGAGATGAGCAAGTACACCGTCTTCGTCGACGAGGCCGACTTTATCGCCGGCATCGGACCGTCCCTCATCGAGCGGCTCGAGGCGATCCCGTCGAGCGACGTCCGCCGCATGCAGCAGCACATTGCGCGCATCGCGCGCAAGCTCCAGTGGTCCGTCCCCGACGGGCCAGAGGAGTGGCTCCCGCCCGCACTCGGACGCCAACTCCCGCCTGGCGTGCCCGTGTGGGACCGCGCCGCTGCCGCCACGCAGGAGCAGGCGCACCCGCCGCAGGTCGACGCCTTTAGCATGCTGCTCAAGGAGCTGGCGCGCATCCGCGACGGCGAGTGGACGCCCGGGTTGGCGCGCGACTTGCGCAGGGGCGTGACGGGCAAGGCGTTTGGCCGGCCCGCGCGGAGGTGAGGGAGACGAGCGGAAGTGCGTGGTGATTCTCCTAGATGGGGCGGCCCAGGCGGCGCTCCAATCCTCTTGTACCTGTCCCTCCTCGGTCGCATCTGTTCATCGGCGCAGTCTGTTAGTGTAGCCATACCCTCCCCATCAGTAGCTGTGCAGTATCCCTTGCTCTTGTCGCAAAATAGCCCGTCCGTACCATCCTTGAGCGACGCGAGGCACAGCGACGAGCGCGAGAGACATGAGAGCGAGACGAGCTGAGCGCGCGAGACGAGTGGAGCACAACTGGACTGCTGTTACAGAGGGGAGAGAGGGGAACGTCCATCGAGCCTCGTGACGCCGCGCCGCCGACGCACTAGTAGCCCGCCGCACCCGGCGCCGTCTCGCCCTCGCGCCGGAGCGAGAGGAGGAGCTCCTTGAAGCGCGTCAGGTCCTGCTTGCTCTTGGTCGTCGTCTTGGACCGCGAGTCCTGCAGCTCGACAAGGTCGCAGATGCGCTCCCACGTCGTGCCCTTGGCAAGCGAGTCGGTGAGCGCCGCCTTGAACTTCTCCTCGTCCTCCCTGTTGCGAGCGAGGTGGGCCGTCGGTCAGCAAACGATGCGGGCAGACAGCGAGGCACAGTGCAACGCACTTGTTCTGTGCGATCGCCTTCTCCTTCTTGGCGTTGTACTCCTTGTAAAAGTTGTCAATGTCGTTGCGCGCCTTGGCAATCGTCTCCTCCTTCTTGCGCGCGTACTCTTCTTCCCGCGCCGCAATCTCCTCGGCCTGCTTCTCGCGCCACGACCTGCGTGTGGTGGGGGCACAGTTAGCGTACTGGGCATCACGCGAGCTCGAGGGGCGCGGCCGCGAACAGAGGGCACGGGGTACAGGACGGTGAGGCTCACTTGATGAACTCGGACTCTCCCTCCTGTTGCGGCGCCGGGGTTGCCGAGGGCGACGCCGACTGACCGAACGATGCCGGTGCAGAGAGGCCTGCCGAAGGAGGTGCAGACGGGGTGTTGTCGAAGCCGTTCTGGTGGGGCTGCTCCGGGAGGGGGACGAGGACAGGTCAGCTCCGAGAGGCATGCCAGGAGCGAGTGAGGCGCATCCATCGACAACTCTCACCTCGTCACTGGGCAGGTCAATCTCGGGGTACTCCTGCTCGAACGCGGCGAACTCGTTGTCGCCCGTGACGGAGACCTGTCCGCCAACCTGGCCAGTCGGAGCCGCCGCCGGGGCGGGTGCAGAGCTAGTGAAGCCGCTCAGGGCATCGTCGTCACCACCGTCGAGGTCGGGGAAGGCAGCAGCGCTGGCCTCGTAGTCCTTGTCGTGCTGAGCCGAGTCGGCGGGGGCGGCGAACGACGAGGCGTCTGAGCCGAGGGCGGCGCGCTCGCGGGCGAGGAAGTCGGACTGCGGGTCTGCCTGCTCGTTGGAGCCAAAGAGGTCGTCCATGGTAGCGCTCGTGGAGTACGTGTGGGAGGACACGGGTCGAGGTGGTGAGGGCGTGTCGCGTGGAGGGACGAGGGGGTCCACCCCAAGCAAGCTCCCCTCGCACCATCTGGGCGCCGTCGTTTGCTTCCCTTACCCCCAGAGTACTCTCAGGACTGTCAAGGCGCGCTCTCAGCCCTGACCGAGGTCTCCTCGTTCGTCCTCGCCTCCTGCCCTCGTCTTCATCTGTCGCTCGCCTTTTCTTTGACGCACGCGACTTTGGGACTCGGTCGAACTGCCTGAACTCGTGCTTGCATTGCTCACCTCCACTCGGTCACATGGGAACGCCCCTTGGTAGGAGGCTCGCGAGCTGTCTCCCGCGCTGCCCTCCTGAGCGGCGAGGCTAGCTTGCGCCGCGGCCGTTCCCTGCGAGAGCTGCAGGTGCATCGGCATCATGACCATCAGACCTTCAAGATGCAGGCTGTCACAGCGGCTCGACCTGCGCATGTTGCGCGCCCGCGCCTCGTCCCGCCTCAGCCGGTCTCCCCGTCGGACCTGCGGTCTCGAAGCGAGCCCGCGTTCTCCATTGGCGTAGACTGCAAGGCGAGGTCTGTAGTCGCTGCTCGAGTACCCGCGTTGCAGTACGGCGAGGTCGGCTGCACACCCTCGTAGACTCTCCCTCTTGTGCTGGCGGACAGGGCAGACCTCCTCGCTCCACTCATTGGCACCCTGTAGCAGCGCCTGCTCCCCTTCCGTGCATCACAGTCGCTTGCGGTTCATCTGGCCGCACGGTAGCCTACGGAGTGAGGGGTCCTAGTCCTGCGTCTCCAGGCGGAGCAGGTGAGCCGCCCGCGGCCCGCTCCGAGGCCTCGAGGCGTCGCTGACCGAGAGCGACGAACGTCGACCGCGGCATCTTCTGCACGTCTGACGGCGTCGCCGCGGCTGCAAAGGCGATCGCGCAGCGTGCAGGGCTCCGGGAAACTTGATCTCGAGACGGCCCGCTCGTCCGGAAGAACTGTGGTGCCGGTCACGACTCGGACCGTGCGTGCCTTGCTCAGTCCGGCCTTCTGTCCGTTCGGGCAAAAGTGGCCCGATCGTGGGGGCGCACCGAAACCGCCTGGCCCTGCGTGGTGCTGTCAAGCGCCGGAGAGAGCAGACAGAGCACTCGCGAGGTCCGCGGACGCAGAGGCAGAGGCAGCAGGCCCCGGCGCTCCCACGTCGACTTGAGAAGGTCGAGCAGGCGAAGCAGCGAAGGCGGATGAACAGCTTCCGGCTCACTTCTCTAGCGCCCACGAAAGGCGGCTCTCAGAAGCGGTCGCACGCTAAATTTGGGTGTCCTCTGCAACATCGGTGTTAGGTGGGGACGTTTGAGGCTCGGACTGGTCGGGGATTGTGTTGAGCCGCCTCGCTGCCCGGACCTTGCTCTCTTTCCTGCAGCTATCTCTCGCTGGGCCTCCGCACCTTTCTCCCCCTCACCCCGCCCTTCCCCTCTCTCGCCGCCGACCGCATCATCTCAAGTTGTCATGGCTGAGAAGGCCGACACGCACTCGACCTCGTCGTTGGACGCCGAGGCTGGCCGTGCTCACGGGCAGCCCAAGCCCGAGGCGACCAAGGAGCACATCGAGTACTACGCCCAGAACACGACCGGTTACTCGCGCAACCTGCGCGCCGTCCAGGAGGCGCAGGGGTTCAAGCCCACCGACGGACGCCTTGTCGTTGACCCTGCCGAGGCGCGCGTCGAGTATGGCGACGAGATCGCCAGCAAGCTCAAGACGAACCACGACGGGACCAAGATCCTGTGGCCGCAGCGTGCGTCGCGTCAAAGCTGCGCAGCGGGGCCATTTCCTCGCTCTGGCGCTGACCGCGCTTCCTCTCCTCGCAGCCTCCGACGACCCGAATGACCCTCAGAACTGGTCCCCCGTCAAGAAGAACATTCAACTTCTCGTCCTGAGTGCGTCGAACGTGTGTCGCGAGTAGGGGAGACGTTCCGCTGACTCTCGTGGGCCCCCTCGCAGCGATGGCCTCCTTCGTCCCCGACTTTTGCTCCGGCCTCGGCATCGTGAGTCTACTCGCACCTCCCCTCTAATAGAGCTGCTTTCACTGTCACGCAAGCCCGAGTGCTCGCATCCTCCCGACCGTCCGAGACGGCTGACGACCTCGTCCCGCAGGCCTCGCTCTTTGACCTCGCTGAGAGCTTCGAGACCACTCCCGACCACATTAACCAGCTCACATCCAACTGGTCCATCTTCCTGCTGGGCCCAGGAGGCATCGTCGCCGTCTTCTTCATCAAGCGCTACGGCCGCCTGCCCGTCCTCTTCTGGTCGCAGCTCATCGGCCTGGGTTTCCTCATCGGTTGCGCCCTGGCGCCCAACCTTCCGACATTCGCGGCCATGCGTTGCCTGAATGCCTTCTTCTCAGTACGTCTTGTCTCACGTACCGAGGCATGGAGGGCATGGACACCAAACTGATCGCTCTGGCCCGCAGACAGCCCCTCAGTGCACAGGCCTTTGGGTCGTTGCGGACCTGTTCCCCTTCCACCTGCAGGCCCGGAAGCTCAAGTGCGTAGTTTCCCACGCCACGCGACGCGCTGGGCTCATCGCATGCTGACCTTCGCCTTGCAGCATCTGGACCCTCGGCTTCATCGCGAGCGTGCGTCCGAGTCGCTGCGCTCGAGTCACGCGCGCGAGCTGACACTTTACTTGCCATGCAGCCCTTCGTCAGCCCTTTCCTTCTTGGGTACATGATCCCGACAACCAGCTTCAAGGACGTGTACCTGGTCGGGGTCGGCTACACTGCCCTCGTCGTGCTTTTGATTGCCTTCGTGGCCGACGAAACCATGTGTGAGTCCCCTCGTCCTCCTCTGGCCGTTTGCACGAGGCTTACAGGCACCCGAACAGACGACCGCGACGTCGTGCCCTTTCCTGAGCGACCGACGACTGGCCTGCGCTACCGCATCGAGACGCTTATCGGCATCACGGGTGTCAAGATGGCCAAGTGCGTCCCGTTTCCCGACCATTTTAGCTGCCAGTGCTGACGTGCAGCACTGTCCAGATACCGCTGTTCGTGGTGGGAGTCGATCACGTCGGTGTTTGACCTCGTCTGGCGCCCGCACATGGTCCTCATGCTCCTCTGTGCGTGTTCTCGAGCTGCGGCTCACTCTCACGCTTGCTGACGAGAATATGTCCTACAGACGTCGGCGTTACTTTTGGATTCGGTATCGGCATCAACGTGACCCAGGCTGTCTTCCGTGCGTCGCAGAATGAGCCACGCGCGGCGAGACGAGGAGGCTGACAGTTCTCTCGCGTGCAGTCGGCAGCCCCCCACCGGTCGGTTACGGCTTCTCGCCCTACGTCACTGCATCCATGTACGCTACGCCGATCGTCGCAGCAGTGATTGGTGAAATCGTCGGGCGCTACCTCAACGACGCCATCGCCGACCGCGAGATCAAGCGCCACTCGGGCGTCTTCTTCGCCGAGTTCCGCCTGTGGTCGTGCTACTTTGCCATGCCCTTCTTTGTCGTCGGCTTCTGCCTTCTTGGCGCCGCCTTCGAGAACAAGCTCAACGTCGCAGCGGTCATCTTTGGCTGGGGCCTCGCCGAGTGCGTCGTGCCTTCCCCTCTGTCCTCGCGGTCCTCTCGCTGACAGGGCCCCGCGACTGCAGATTCGCCATCTTGATCAACACCGTCGCCGTGTATGCCTACTTGAACAACTGCTTCCCCACGCGTCAAGGCGAGGTCTCCGCGCTCGTCAACCTCGCTCGCACCCTCGGCGGCTTTGCGTGCGTCGCGCTTCTTCCCCCGACTTTCCCCTCCTCTTCGCTGACTGTCCTTTATGTTGCACCTGCGCAGGATTCCCTACTACCAGAACCCTTGGAGCGAGTCGCCCTCTGGAGGGCCTATGAAAGTTTTCGGAACTGAAGCTGGTGTGGCAGCGGCATTGTTTGTGCTCATCGTGCCGGCCCTCCAGGTGTACGGACGTCGTCTGCGCGCTCGCTTCTCTGTCAACGCCTGAGGGCGCCTCTGGAGGCTGTCTATCTTTCGCACACAAGGTTGTCATATTTTGTCCCGAGGCTCGCCGTGTCATCATCAGTTCGTCTTGCTTGCCCGAGTTTTGGCGAGCTGAGAGGGACTCGAGGAATGTGAGAGACGGCTGGAGGAAAACCGCCTCAGCTCGACTCGCGCTCACCTCCTCTCGACGTCTCGACCCGCGCGTCGCCCCGCCCACCGCAACCAACCTCGCCGAGTCCCCGGCACCCACGCCATTCCTCCTCGAACACTGGCGCAAACGCCGCCTGACGTCGGGCCGTCGGGGGTCGGGCGATTTGAGAAGGTTACACAGCGCCGCGTGGCGCTTGCGCCCCGCGAGAGCTTCCCTCACAGGCTCCCGCCAGCCTCGCAGCACTCTCTTCTAGATCGCACACAGACTGGAGGAAGAGCGCGAGTAAGCCGACCGTCATTCTCAAGCGTGCGACCAGACAGCGTAGCTGCTCCTGTGCAGCCCAACTCCTCCGCAAGCGCCTTCGCGAGCAGCATCGCCGTCTTGGCTGCTCCCACTGGCAGCTGGCCCAAACCGGCCCTCCTCTCCATCTCCTGCATCGCGTCCGAGCTCTTGGCCTCGTCCCAGTGGCGCACGACAAAGGCGAGGACGACGTCGCGCAGCTCGGGGTAGGTCGTGGCGGCCTCGCTGTAGAGCTCGAAGGCGGCGCTGGCCGCCGTGAGCTGCGAGACGAAGTTGGCGAACGCGAGCGACTTGAGCGTGTCGAGCGAGAGGAGGTCGGCGAGGCGGTAGACCGACTTGGGCGACGCGCGGGCGAGCACGAGAAGGGGCTGCGGATCGGCGGACGCGCAGAGGGCTTCGGCGTTCGAGGACTCGGACTCGTCGTCGTGGGTGCCGTTGTCAACGTCGGTGTCAGAGCGGGAGGAGAGGGGGGCAAACTCGATGTGGCCGGTCTGCAGCCAGACAAGGACAGCGGAATAGGTCCGGTAGGACCCCTCGGTGATGACGACGCGCTTGAACGGGGGCACGAGACTGGGGCCAGGGTGGCAGTACTGGTCGTCGAGCTCGAGCGCGTCCACCTCGAGGTCCGAGTCCTCCAAGGCGCACGCGAAATCCTCGGTGGGCTCGCTCGACTGATCCGAGCCGCACGCCGCGCCGTTGACGTAGCGCGACCACAGGAGATCTTCAAAGTACGGCGAGAAGTCGGCCAGGAAGGCTTCGTTCGTCCAGATCTGCTTGCCGACGCCGGGGAAGTCGAGACAGACGTCGTGGGGAGCCGGCGTGCGCGACAGGCCTGTGCGGGTGGGGCATCAGCCGCGTCGCGCGCAGAGAGGGAGCAGGGCACTCACTCAGGCAGCGGGAGGCGGCCGCTGCGCTCGCGAGCGAGAGGGCGGCGGTGCGGGCCTCGAGCTCAGCGACCCGGCGCTCCCACGTGAAAAGGCCGTCATCCGGCGTCGTGAGCTCGATCTTCACGTAGTAGACGTGCGACGCATGGTAGTGCGCCGTGTGATCTGTGTAGGAGTAGGGCGCGGCCCACAGGTAGAGGGCGCCTCTCGACGTCGGCGGGAAAAACGACTCGGCGGGCCGGTTGCGCCTGTCAAGGAGCTCTTGCGGAGACGAGGCCGAGTGCGCGAAGAAGGCCGCGATGCTGCCCTCGGTGACCTTGAGAACGGAGTCAGACCGAGCTTCGGTCCACTCGAGACGCAGACGAGAGCTGTTGGGCCCACTCGGGTCATGCACGAGGCGGAACTCGCAGGCGAGGTCGCCGACTTGGAAGGGCACGCTGGTGGGGTCATGTCCGGGCATAACGGAGATGGTGCCACTGTGTGAGGACATGTTGAGCTCGAAGTGGCGGTGGGCGAGAAACTGGAGTGAGGGGGAGGAGGCCAAGAGACGAGAGGGCGCGAGCGTGCGTCCGAGCCCGGCTTGCTCCGAAGGGGAGTGGGCGTCCCGCCCTGCTGCTGTCTCGCACTCCTCCCGCGGTGCGCTCCGCAGACAGGTGGGGAGGCGTGTTCCACCCAGGAAGCCACGACGCCAGGGTGATCCGAGCGACTTGCGAAGGCCCCTCCCGCTCGTGCGACCACCTCCACGCGCTCATCTCTCCCGCGCCGGGCTAACCGGCGAGCCAATCGGTTCACCAGAAGCCAGGAAATGCCGCACAGAGGTCCTCGCGAAGCAGTTCCCTCGACGCAAGCGCCCGTTCCGCTGTCTCCACGCCGTGCCCCGGCCGCGCCCCTTTCCCTCGGATCGACCACGCCCTCCCTCACAAGCCACCACCCTCCTCCCCTTACGCACCGAGCTCCTCCCCCAGCCTCCTCGCAAGCAGCAAGCTCGTTCCCGCCGCAGCAGGAGGCAGCTCGCCCCGCAGCGCCCTCTCCTGCACCTCCTGCGTCCCCGCCGCCCCCTTGACCTCGCTCCAGTGCTCGACAACGTAGTCCAGCACCGCGTCGCGCATGTCCGCGTAGGCGCTCGACACGTCGCTGAAGAGCTCGTGCGCGGCGTTGGCCGGCGTGAGCTGCGACACGAGGTTGGCAAGGGCGACATACTTGAGCGCGTCGAGTGAGAGGTAGTCGGCGAGGCGGTAGACTGACTTGGGCGACGCAAGGGCGAGGGCGAGCGGGCTGCGCGAGCCGGCCTGGAGACGCGTCGACAAGAGAGGGCCCTCTGTCGCGGCGCTGGCAGGGCCCTGCTCCAAGCGCGAGGCCGACCTGAGGGGTGCGAACGAGATGTGGCCCGTCTGCAGCCACAGGAGGACGGCCGAGTAGGTCGTGTAGCAGGATTCGGTGATGACGACGCGCTTGAAAGGCGCGAGCGGCGTGTGAACGGCCTGCTTGCTGCCCTCGACGACCTCGGCGGCGTCCGTCTCGGCGTCCGAGTCGTCGAACGGGTACGACGCGTCCTCGCCGGGCGCACTCGAGACTTCAGAGATGCTGGAAAGCCCCTCGGCAAAGTCGGATGAGAGGAGGTCCTTGAAGTAGGGCGATGAGGCGACGAGGAACGCCTCGGTCGTCCAGAGCTGCTTGCCGACTTGAGGAAAGTCGAGGCAGACGTTGTGGGGGCGCTTGTTGGCGCATGAGGGCTGTGTGAAGGGGCGTCAGAGACCTGCATGTTCACGAAGAGACGAGGAAAGGCACGCACACGCACACAGCGCCGCAGTCTCCCTGGTTTGTCGCTCGAGTGCCTTGATCCGGGGCCGGTGTCTGAGGGAGTCCCCCTCCAAAGTGTAGATCTCGAGCCGCAGGCGTGCGGATCTCGTCGCTCACCACAGCGCCCGATGAGACGAAGGGCTCCTCGCCCAGCTCGACCTCTTTGAGCAGTGCAAGCGAGTCCGAGTCAGGACCGGCATGGAAAGAGACCTTGCAGTAGACCACCGGAACGGCGGGTTGGTGCAGGCCGGCCCACGAGAGGACGATGCGGTTGTGCTCGTTGACGAGGACCACGAAGGGAACGGCGAAGCCCTGGATCTGAAAGCGGAATAGGCGCAGCATAGCCGGTAGCATCCCACTGGTGCCAGTGTAGAGCGGCATGGTGATGCTTGTTGGTGGAGGAAGAAGGGAGGAGGAAGTAGGAAGAGAGGGGACGGAGGTCGACGGACGCCGCAAGCACCTCCCCGTCGAGGCCGGGCCCGTCCGCGGAGCGCGTGCCGCACGATTCGAGAGACGCCCTCTGTCCCCTGACCTGCTGATAGCTGACACGCGTGGGCCTCAGAAACGCACCGGAGCGAGAGACAGCGGGAGGGTCACAGAACTGCACGTTCGGCGCCTGCGATCCGCCGAGCCCGACGGCAAGTGCAGTCGATCGGCTGCAGAGTCTTCCCGACCCCTACGACGCACCGTCTAGTCGCGAGCTCACAGCGCGACCCGTGCACCTCGCCGTCACGCCGCGACCTCGTCCCTCCCGCCCGCGCCCGCGCCCGCGCCGCCCGAGTCGGCCTCCCTCCTCGCAAGCGCCTGCAGCATCGCGGGCGAGTCCTTGTATTCTGCGCCTCGGATCCGGAGGTTGTACGACGCTGCGCGGTAGCGCGTGCACGGACGGTCAGGGGTCCAAGGTGCGCAAAAGGGCAGAGGAGCGACGAATGACGCACCGTTCTCGATCTTTGCGAGCGACTGGTCGAGGACTTGGAGCTTCTTGGGGAGCCACCGGGCGTAGGCTGCGAGGGGGGTCATCTCTGCGTGCATGGAGCGGGGTTCAGCGCTGCTGCTCCGGCGGCGGGGTGCAGCAGCACAGCCGCCAGCGAGCAAACGGCAAGGAAGACGCACCCCCCTGAATCTCCCTCACGAGCGTCCCGATCCTGTCAATGTCGGCAAAGCCCTTGTCCTCCCCCTCGCATTCGGTTGCGGGCCCGGCAAGCGAGTCCGACAGGTTCTTGCCCACGCTGGCGATGGCGAGGCGCATGAGCTCGCCCGTCAGGTCGGCGACGCCGCCGAGGTAGTCGTCGACTGTCACGCGGAAGTAGGGTTCGCGGCCGCTGGCTGCTGCAGCCGGGGCGGGCTCGGCAGCAGGCGAGGAGGGAGAGGAGGGGTCGGTCGAGGCAGGGGGGGCGGTCGAGGCGGGGGCGGGGGCGGGGGCGGCGGGAGGGAAGAGCGAGGCTTGCGCCTGCTCGAGAGTCGGGAGGGTGTGGTGCTCGAGGTAGTGGTAGAAGGTGAAGCCCTCGAGCTGACGAGGGAAGGGGGAGCGTCAGCGTTGGTAGAGGAGCGGTACCGGGCGAGCGAGAAGAGCCGCACGTATTCCTGGATGCCGGGGCTCACGCTCCGTTCGTACCTGCAGGTCACACGAGAAGCGGTCAGCGTCCCGGCCGAACGTGGAGCACGAGGTGACCGGCGCGCGATGCAGCCCCAGGTGAGGTCAGTGCACGAAAGGCGTCCGATGCGAGGTCGACTGACCTCCAAAAGTCCGCGCCCCTCACCTCCCCCTGCAGCTTGTCAAACAGCCTCCTCAACCCGTCCATCTTGGCCTCGGCCTCGTCGAAGACGGCCCTCTTGCCCTTGCCCGACCCGACGCGGTGCAGCGTGAAGATGAGTTGCTTGCTGAGGGCCGTCACGTCGCGACTGAGCTTGACGATGCGCTCGCGCTGGGCGTGGTGGGCGTCGAGCTCGGCGCGGAACGAGGTGAAGGCTGCGAGGAGGGTGTCGGCGCGGGAGGGCTGCTGGGACCGGGGAGGGAGAGAGGGCGGGAGGCAAGGGGGGGCGGAGTTAGGGGAGGACCGCGGTAGGGGTATTTCGGTCAGTCTTGAACGGCAGCCGAGTAAGCTGCTGAGTCCCACGCACCTTGACAGCATCGGGGCCGGTTTCGGTTGATGAAGTCGTCGGGGCCACTCCAGCAGCCGCAGGCGCATCGGTGGGCGTTGTCTCAGCTTGGATGGGCATGTTGGGCTAGTTGGAGCGGCTGTGCAACGTCTCGAGAGCTCGCGAGCGGGAGTTGTCGAGGCGAGGTGAGGGGCTGGAGCCAGAGGCGCGATGAGCGAGAGGCCACTCCGACTCGGTACTCTCGCTTGTCGTTGGGCAAGTCCTTCTTGCCGCAGACCTCGGCGTTGCGGCCGTAGCACGTTTGCGACCCCAAGGCAGGAAGCGCGAGCAAGCCATGACGGCGCTCCGCAGCTCTTCGAGACGAGACGCAGGGCACAACGCCCGCCTCCCTCTGCGGCAGCGCAGTCGACCGAGACAAACAAAATTCTGTACACCTCTACGTCTCCACTCGACCATACACAGTTCGGCAACGCCTACCTCCCACGCGGCGGTGCAGGCGGCGGTGGTGGCAGCATGAACCCGCCCAGACCTCCTCCCGCTCCGCCGCCCGGTGCAGGCGCCTTCTTCTTGGTCGACATGCCGCCGAGCTTGATCGAGATGGTCTCGCCTTCCTTGAGGGAAAAGTCGCGCGCGGGTTGGGCGGGAGCGGAGGAGGGGGAAGACGACGAGGAGGAGGAGGAAGAAGGGGTCGCGAGGATCTTGGGCGGGTTCTGTCGCTTTGACCAGTCTGCGGACGGGGGATCGCGGGTCAGGACCAGCTCGTGCGGGTCAGACGACAGCTGAGTGTGTCACGCGCTCTGTAGTTCCACGTTGAAGTCGAACGACTCGCTGCGCTCGGGGAAGCCCATGCCGATGTAGGCGCGGTTGGTGCCGTCGACGACGGTCAGGACAAAGTAGCGACTCGAGTCGAGGACGGCCTCGCAGCCTCCGTTGGGGTTCTGCTTCGAGGGTTTGTACGGCGCCTGGGCAAAGAGCTCGCCCGAGTCTTTGTCCTCGAGGTTGATGAGGCACTCGGTCGGGATGTCGGACCCGCGCTCGATGACCCTGAGCCTGCCGCGCCACATGGGCTCGGTCCTGGCGAGTTGCCGATCGTTCGTCGAGGGTCAGCGTTCGTAGACAGAGGGCGGGACGTTTCGGCCCTCAAAGGTTGGAGGCTGCGGCGGAGGCGGTGCACCACCGGACCCAAGAGTGGGTCGAGCAAGCGAGCGAGGGACGGGTGGTGAGATGGCGCACATTTCACCCCATTCTGCTGCGCGGTATCCAGCGTTGCTCTGGCGTGGCGGGATCTGGGACGAGCCAAGGGGGTGTGAGCGGGGAGGACGTGGACAGGCTGAGAGGGGGGGGGGGGAGAGCAGGGCGGACCTGGTAGACGTAGACCTCTCTGGCGATGAAGAGGATGCTTTCAATCGTCGAGTCCATCCTAGGCAAGCAGGCAGGCGAGGCGGAGGGAGCCAGAGCTCTAGAGCGAGGCGATGCGACGAGGTCCCGTCTTTGTCCCCACGGCACTCGCTGCGGGAGGACAAGCGCACAGCTGGCCTGACCTTGGCACAACTGCCGTCACACCCTCGAGCAGCGCCAACCCACCCCAACCGCCCTCGACGACCGCCCTTGGGCCACCTCGCCTCCTTCCCCCCCCCCCCCCACCTCGCTCCGGCCGGCCATGATCCCGCTCAGCCGCATCCTCGACCCGGACAAACGCCTCGATTGGGCGAGGCACCTCTTGGACAAGTCACCCACAGCTGCACACACCGACCCACCCGCCGTCGCCGCCTTGGTCTGCCTCGTCGACCTCGTCGCCTGGCTCGCTACCCACCCGCTCCCCGACTCTGCCTCAGACAGCCACTGTGCCGCACTCACGCCGGGCAATCGCACGTCAGGGACTCATGCGACAAGTTGGGGCGCGGGCAGCTCGCCAGGCCGACCACGACCGCCCACCGCGGTCGGGACGGACGACGCGGACAGAGCGGCAACGGGCCTGTGCGCTCAGCGACGGACAGCTGCCCCAGAGTGGGACACCTGGAGAGAGTACCTCGCCGAGGTGGTGCGTCGTCCTTGTCCTCCCCCCACACTTCCTGCAGCTCGCTCGGCGACACGGCAAGCTGAACCGCTCTTGTCCCGTCCGTGCCTTCTCCTCCGCCCGCACAGTACGCTCGGTCGCCAGAGGACGACGATAATAACGACGACGAGCAGGTCTCGTCAGACGCCCCGTCGCCTCTCTTGCTCCCGCAAGACACCCTCGTCCACCTCCGCTCAGCCGTCGCACGCCCTGCGTTCGACCACGACACCCGCTCCTGCCTCCTCTCCGGCTGTGCAGGCTCCCTCCTCGTCTTCCTCTCGCAGCACGACCCCGAACAACCCAGCACCGACTCGCATACCGACCCCGACGTCTGCCCCACGCTCGACATGCTCATGACCCAAGCCCGCTCGTCGACCTTCCCTGCCCCTCTCCCCTCGTCGACCGTCTCGTCGATCGCCCTCTCGCTCGCGGCGACGCGGTCTGCGCCTCGCAAGGAGCGCGTCGACGCGTCGAGGCGGACGCTCGCGACCCTCCTCGGGCACTACGTCTCCCCGACCGCGTTCGCGTTCGGCAAGGTTGACGAGGCGGACGAGCACGTCGAGTATGCCGCCTCGGCTGCCGACAACGCCCTCATCCGCAACGCGATCCCCTCGCGGCCCGCCAGCTCGGTCGTCCCCGTCTCGGACGCAGACGCAGACGCAGACGAGGACGAGGACGACGAGGACGCCGACACGCGCAGCATCGCAGCGGGCATCCGCGACGCGCAGGCGTCCATCGTCCGCAAGGACGACAAGCTGCGCTGGCTCCTCGGCGACAACTTCCAGCCGGGCGTCTGTCCCCGCGGCAGTGGTCCTGCGGCCGCACCCGCCAATAAGTCGCCTGCGCAAGTCGCCCGCGCGCGCGAGCTCTCGGCGAGTTCGTTCGCCTCGACGAACACGGCCGTGACGACGGGGGATGCCACCCCGCCGGGCAAGCGGCACCAGCGCATGACCTCGACGACGTCCTCGACCGCGCCGCTCCTCCCGGTCTTGGGCGACTCGTCGTCGTCGTCGTCGACGCGCCCGTCTTTCTCCCCCTCGAGGCCGTCGTTCCTGCACCGCCGCGTCATGTCCACCGGCAGCGAGCGCATCGAGGCGCCCCACGCGCTCGCCACCGCCTTTGCTGCGCGGCCGTCCCCCTCGGCCTCTCCGACCGCCGCCGAGCCCCTCGTCGGCGGCGGCAGCGCGCAGCCCTTCACCGACCTCGCCCCCGCCCTCCCGCACGTGGGCGGCTCCGCCGGCGGGCTCGCCCCCCTCGCGCCCTCGTCCCCGCGGCGCACCTCGCTCGACTCGGCGCTCGACGCGCACGGGCACGGGCACGGGCACGGGCACGGCGCGCTGCACTGCGACAGCTTGTCGGCTTCGCAACGGCGCGAGCTCGTCCGGAGGAGCAAGAAGCTCGAGGGGTTCTTTGGGGCGCCGTTCCAGGAGAGTGCGGCGGCGAGGGTGCTGGTTGACCGGCGGGGCGGCGGCGGTGGAGGAGGAGGAGGCGGTGGTGCGGTCAGGGGTCAGGGGAAGGGGAAGGGGCAGGAAGAGGTGTCGCCGACGAATGCGGCCTTCCCGCTCGAAATGGCACCGCCTCCTGCTGCCGCTGCCTCAAGTGCGGCAGCCGCGTTGTCGTCTTCGGCGGCCAGCTCGTCCCGCCGTGCGTCGCTCGCGCCGCTGGGTCCGGCTCTAGGCTACTCTTTCGGCGCGCCCCGCCCACCAACAACCACCGTCTCGTCCCGCCTCGACGCGCGCCGCCCCTCGGCGCTCTCGCTCTCGTCCTCGCAAGGAGGAGGAGGAGGCGAGGGCCTCACAAGCGCGCGCAACGGCTCTCTCTCCCACTCCCTCACAGGCACCGCCACCTCTCTGTCCCTCTCGCCGCGCTCCCCCTCGTCAAGCAGCCACCGCCCCTCGCTGCACCGCTCGTCTTCGTCCCCCTCCCGCGGCAGGCGCAGCAGCAGCTTCTCGTCCCTCGCCGAGCCGCGCCACACCTACTTCTCCGAGCGCGTGCGCGCCGAGAGGGCGAGCGAGGCGCGCGAAGAGCGCAGGAGGAAGCTCGACAAGGTGAGGAGGGTCCTGGGCGAGAGGGTCCCCCTCGCGCTCGTGGTCCCGCCGCCCCTGGGGGACGTGGCGCGCGACACGCCGCCGCCGCCGCCGCCGACGGGGCGCCGCGGCGCGCACGGCCCGGCGCAGGCGCCGGCGCACGGAGGCGTTGGCGGCGGGCTGCGCGACAGGCTCAAGCGCCGGGGCGCGGGCGCGGCAGGGGCTCTGGCGCAGGCGCCGGAGCCGGTAGCGGGGGGTGGCGACGCGGGGTGGAGGTACGTCGAGCCGCAGTGGGACGGGGGCGCGCCCGCTGCCGGTGCGCGGGCCGAGGGGGACGAGGTGCGGAAGGGAAGGGTCGGGGTGGATGCGCTGCACAAGGCGCGCAAGCTCGAGAATGTGCGTTGGCATTTCCTGCTCTCTGCTCGAGATGCTCGAGCAGGCACGCTGACTCGGACGTGCGTCGCGTACAGCTCTTCGGCGACCTCCCTCCTCCGGCCCTCTTCCTCCAGCAGGCCTCGCCCGGTCCCACCTCCCCCGCCTTCTCCGGCTCGTCCCCCTCGCGCCCACCATTCCTCGCCACGCGCCAGCGCCGCTCCTACTCGGACCTCTCCGGCCTCGCGCGATCGCCCTTCGCACCGGGCGCGACCGCAGGATCGTGGCTCCCGTCGGCCTCCGCCTGTGGCTCGGCCGACGCGGCGCTCAACCGCGAGCCGACGCGCAGCACGATCGACTCGTACCGCGAGAGCATCGCGAGCCTGCGGTACGTCGTCGAGCGCGACCCGGGCGCGCTCGACGAAGTCGTGCGCGTGTACTCTGAGGCCGAGGCGGGAAGTGGGAGCAGCCCGAGCGCCACGGAGGATGAGGCGGAGCGGGACGAGGACGAAAACGAGGGCGAGGACGAGGACGAGGTGGCCCCGGGCATGCAGCGCTCAGCGAGCGCGTCGAGCCACCGTGCCGTGAGGCAGGCGCAGAAGCTGTGCCTCTTCTTCGGCACGACGCACGGCGAGGTGCGTCTCTCTTACCCTCTGTCTCACTGTGCCATCGTTTCCTAACGGGCTCGTGCGTCGGCGGCGACAGGTGTGGCGGCTCCTGCTCAACGACATCGAGGCGTCCGTCCTCGACGACCCGTCGCTCGACGAGGACGAGCGTGCAGAGGTCCTCGCCGGGCTCGACCGCCTGCGCCAGTCTGCCCCGCCGCGCGTGTGACTCAAGTGAGGTCTCTCGACGGCTCCCTTCTCTCCCTCAGTACTGTGCAGTGTCGATACCCCGATCTCCTGTCGAGCGCGAACTTCCCGCTTTTGCAGATTCCCTTGCCGCTTCCTTATCCCCCTTTTGTCGCCGCCGCAATAGCAACAGTCTGCCTTGTCTCTCAGTCCTCCTGAGCCATTGGAAGCTGGGCCTACTGGCAAGAGCGCGAGGTCAAGTCGCCCCCCCGCCCCCACCCGTCGCGGGCTTTCATCAGTCGTTCGACCCCCTCCAAGCTCTCTTGCTTCCTCCTACTGCCTCGACATCGCGGTTCTGCACGTCTCATACGCCCGACAGCAAGCTCGACAACTCTGCATCGATCCACGACCCACGTCGCCCTTTGCCCCTCACCCGGCCCATCCGCGTTTACGCCGCATGCCGCCCACCGTCGCCAACCTCGACACGGCCACGTACCGACCTCCCTGGTGGGTGCGCTGGTGGTTCATTGTCAGCACAGCCCTCGTCGCGTGGGACACGGGCTATGTCCTGCTGCGGTGAGTGTCCCCTCCCTGGTCTGAGTGCTCCACTCGCCTCGAGCCCTGCGGGTTCCTTTTACACGGGCACAGCGAAGTGACTTCGCTTCGAGAATTGCCCCTTGACTCTCCGACTGACTCACGACTCCCCGCGCACGACAGCCCCCGCTCGATGCCAGGCGGGGACCTGCACTGGCTCTGGTCGCCCTACGCGCTGTACGAGACGGTCGACCTCGTGTACTCTCGGCAGTGGTACGACCTCCGCCGCGGCTTTACGAGCGCACAAGCCATGATGAACATCGCCGAGTCGGTCCTTAATGTCTTGTACCTGTGGCTCGCCGGGCGCGAGAGCCCCGTCGCCGTGCTTGTCGGGTTCACGGCTGTCGTCATGACGGCGAGCAAGACAGTTCTGTACTGGCTGCGCGATTGGGTACGTTCTTCCCGCGCTCGTACGGCGAATTCGTGGCCAGCGAGGCAACTGACGAATGTGCTGCTGCCCCCTTCCTCGGCGTGCAGCAAGCGGGCTGGGACGCTACGTACGCATGCATCTTCTTCTCTTTGCCTCTCTGAGACTCGCTAACGGTCGTGTCTTTGCAGCGGTCACAACGACGCATACAGCTTCTGGGTCCTCTTCGCTCTCCCCAACGGCGCGTGGATCGTCGTGCCGTGCGTCTCGGAAGCCGACTCCCCGCCGACGTTCTCTTCAGCCCACGCTGACTAATTGCTTCGCGCGGACGCAGAACCATCCTCGCCGTGGTCTTCTACAAGCAAATCGCACGCAGCTTGCGGGTAGCGGCCAAGACCAAGACGCTTTAGAACCGCTCGTAGTCTCGCGTCGTAGCTCTCGCAGCACTTGTGACAGCTTCACATGCCACTTGCACGGTCGAGAAGCGCACTCGAGAGATGCGGCTTGCGCGGCCTTCGCGCGCTCCCTGTGTCAGCGCGGGCGCTCGTTCCCCTCTTCCACCACGTCAGCTCGCAGCGCTCGCTGAGCTTGCCAGTAGCTAAGCAACTACCAGCTTCCCCGCCTACGCGCCCACTCAGGCCGCCCGAGCGCCTCCAGCCACCCAGACCACTCGCCCCTCCTCCCCACTCCGGCTCTTGCCACCTCACCAGCAGCAGTAGCACGCGCAGGCAGGATGGCCCTGATCACTGTCGCCACCGAGGAAGGCGATTCGTTCCCTGTCGACGTCAGCCTCGACATCTCGCTCGAGGACTTGTGCGCCCTCCTCGAGGCCGACGTAAGCCCCTCTCGCGTCTTGCGCACGCACGCCTGGGCCGAGCTGACACTGCTCGTGACACGCTGCAGAGCAACATCCCTGCATCGCAGCAGCTCATCTTCTTCAACGGGCGCCAGCTCACGCAGCCCAAGGACTCGCTCGAGGTCCGTCCCCACTCGGCTCGCTTCGTCCAACTCTTGCCTCGTCGAACTGTCGAGTCGATGTTGACCCCATCCGCTCCTGTACCTACAGTCCTACGGCGTCAAGGCGGACGACCTCCTCCTGTTGCGCCAGAAGAGCAACGAGCCGAGCACTGAGGCCGTCGCGGGGAGGAACGTCGACGCAGAGGCAGAGACGATGCGCAGGCAGGTCTTGGGCGACCCGAGACTAATGGCAGAGCTGAGGAGGGTGCGTCGCTCATTCCCCTCAGCTCTTTCCCGCTGCCGCAGCTGACGAGTCTCCCTTTCCCTGCCAGACCAACCCGGAACTCGCCGACGCGGCGCAGAACAACCCTGCCCGCTTCCGCGACCTCTTGCACCAGCTCGCGTCGATGCAGCAGTCGGCGAGGCTCCAAGCTGAGCGCGAGCGCGAGCTCCTCGAGGCCGACCCGTACGACGTCGAGGCACAGAAGAAGATTGAGGAGGCGATCCGGCAGGAGCGCGTGCTGCAGAACTTTGAGCAGGCCATGGAGGACATGCCAGAGTCGTGCGTTGCCGACCCCTGAGGCGGGTTCCTTGCGCCTCCCCTCGAAGCTGACCTCGCCGACACCCGCCACCCCCCTACAGGTTCGGCCAGGTCCACATGCTGTATGTCGACACGGCCGTCAACGGCGTCCCCGTTAAGGCGTTCGTCGACTCTGGCGCGCAGAGCACCATCATGTCCCCAGCGTGCGCAGAGCGCTGCGGCATCATGCGTCTCCTCGACACGCGCTTTGCCGGCATGGCACGCGGCGTCGGGACGGGCAAGATCCTCGGTCGCGTCCACAGCGCCCAGCTCAAGATGGGGCCCGACTTGTTCCTCCAGTGCAGCTTTACCATCCTCGACGTGCGTGTCTTGTCCTCCACCACTCTGCAGTGCCGCGAGGGACGGGACTGACGAGATGATTCTCTCCGGGCGCGCGCAGAGCGATGTTGAGCTCCTCTTCGGCCTCGACATGTTGCGCCGGCATCAGTGCTGCATCGACCTGCGCGAGAACGCGCTCATCATCCAGGACCGCAAGATTCCCTTCCTCGCCGAGCACGAGCTGCCCAAGGGCAAGGCGGAGGAGTTTGAGCTCGACGCGTGCGTCCTGCTCGACTGTGCTCGCTCTGAGGCAATACTGACCCTTTCCTCCGACACCAGCAACGGCGACCCGGTCCCTGTCGGCACGAAAGCGGCCTCGCTCTCTAATGCAGCCGCGCAGGCCTCCAACGCTGCCGGGTCCAGCTCCGCCAACGCGTCCGGTTCGACATCCAGCTTCCCGGGCTCCGGACGCAGCCTAGGCGCGTCTCCTAGCTCGGCCGCCCCCTTGGCGAAGCGCGTCAAAAGCAACTCGCCCACGCCCGCGTCAAACACCTCGTCTTCGACGCCCTCAGCCGCTGCACCGCCTGCGCCGAGAGCGTCCGCACCGCCGGGAATCTCGGAGGAGGCGATTTCGAGCCTCGTCAACCTCGGCGCCGACCGCGCGACGGCGGTGAGGCTGCTCGAGGCGGCAGGCGGCAACGCCGAGGTCGCGGCAAGCCTGCTCTTCAGCGGGTGAGATCCTGCACGTAGAACGCTTTGCAGTGTCACCGAAGATTTGCGGGAACGGGCACGATCTCGCACAAGGCATCGCATTCAGCCGCTCGTCGTCGACCGCATTTGCATCGCCAACTCGCCTCTTTCCCGCAGCGCGCGTCCTCGACTCCTCGTCCCGCTTCCTCGCTCTCCGACGCTTCGGAGTCCGCAGCACTGGTTCGCCGATGGAGCCCCGTTAATCACGCGCACGAGCCGTTGCGGAAGGCGTCCGAGGTGGGCTCATGGCGTTTGCACGTCGAAGGCAGGACGAGGCCCGTGTCGCCTCCTCGTTCGGGAAGGTCAACCCGCGAGTCGGCGACCGTCAATCTGTCGAGGCGACGCGCGGGGCAAGTCGCGTCCCCGCGATGACAGGCAATCGGGGGCGGGATTGTTCCCGCCCTCGGAGCAGGATTGGCATCGGCGCGGACTCCTCGATCTTGCTTGCTCGGGCTTCGTTGTCGCCTGCTCTCTCAGCCTCTTCCCCTCCTCCCCCTTCTCGCTTGCCCTAGCACACACCGCGCCGCCTCTAGCCTCGCTGGCCAGGATGCCGCACGTCAACCTGCCAGGCAGCGTCTCGCTCTACTACGAGATGCACACGCCCACTTGCAAGCCGGACCCGACCAAGCCTAGCCTGCTGCTCCTCGCCCCGTCGTGGGGCAACGTCTTGCAGCTCAAGGACTACGTCGCCGCCTTCAAGGACGAGTACTCGGTCTGCACCATCGAGCCGCGCAGTCACGGCCGCAGCATCAACCCCGTCACGGCGACCTTCGATTTCTTTGTTGCGGCGTCCGATATCGGTGCGTCACAGGAAGCACACTGTCTCCGGTCGAGAAGCTGCAAGCTGACGCACTGCCGCACGCACAGCCTTCGCGATGGAAGCGTTGCAGCTGCCGCCGTCGCACATCTTTGGCGCAGGCACCCAGAACTTTCAAGGTGCGCCTTGAGCATGACACTCGCGTGGTGCGCGTCCTCGCGCCCTTTGTGGGCGCTTGTGCGAGCATACGGCTGACGATGTGGCGCCGCGCAGCTCTGCTCAAGCTCGCCATCCTCTTCCCCTCACAGGTCCTCTCGCTCTCCCTCGTCGGCCTGTCGAGCCTGTATGCCCTCCCACGCCATATTCAGGCTTTCCAGGAGGTCGGCAATGCATGGCACAGCCCCGAGGACGAGGCCATTTGGGCAGAGTGCGTCGAAGCGATCGGCCAGTTTGTCCTGACCGAGGTCGAAGGACGGGAAGAGGCGTGGGACCGCTTCCTTCCCTCGGTTGTGCGGGTGCGTTCCCCTTTTATTTTTCTTGTTGTCCCTACACGCGCGCACGTGCTCAACCGACCAGATACACAGCTCTACAACCCGTACAAGGCTCGCAACGTCTGGATGTCGACGCAGCCGAATCAGCGCGTGAGCAAGATCACGCCCGAATTGCTCGGCGAGATTGAGCACCCTCTCCTGCTCATACAGGTGCGTACTCATCTTGCTCCTCACAAACTCCGTGCCCCTGATCGTCACGACCGCACGCAGGGCGAGGCGGACAAGTGCTTCCCCGCAGAGGACGTCGCCGCGATGGCAAAACACTTGACGAGGTCGAGAGACCTGCGCTTCCACATCGAAGCTGGTGCGTGCTCTACCGACTTGCGCTTCCGCCTCCTTGCGTGGGCTGACTTGTCCGGTTCGCAGGTGGCCCTCATCTGCTCGCCCTTACCCACGCTCGCTCCGTCATCCCCCGCATGCGCGACTTCCTCGCTGCTCACGCTGCCGAGTTGCCTCCCGTCGCTCCTCTCGACGCCCGACGAGCCCTCGAGCGCGCCGCACGGATCGCCTCCGACCCAAAGATTGCCCTCCGAAATCCCGGCAAGCCCGACTCGTTCTCCCTCCTGAGCGCGGACGAGCTTGCCACAGGGCAGGTCAAGCTCGATGCAGCCCTGAGACAGGAACAGCAGTGCAGGTTGCACCTGCCCATGTGTTTCGAGAAGCAGGACTGGGAGGCGGATGCCGATGCGCAACGGCGATGGACGTGCGTTCTGTGCCGTGTTGTCCGTCTCCTCCGCGCTCTGTCACCGACCTCACACGCACGTGCGCAGGTGGTCCACCCGGGCCGAGTACGCACGGCGACACGAGGCGGCACGGCCCGTGTCGGTGGCTTCCTACGGCAGCGGCATCGCAGTCAACGTGCACCAGTCCGAGACGACGAGCATGCCGAGCAGCCCCATGACCGGCACATGCGCGTCGTTCCAGGCAGCCACGCTCGACGGCGGTGACGACGACGACGTTCCTCCGCCGCTCCCGAGCAAGATCCGCGTCTGAGGCTCCATCTCGCCCGTGCAGCCTTCCTTGTTGTACGACTGCTTCCTGCTGCATGCACGCTCCTTCAATGGCACTGGAGTACCGCACGACGAGAGAAAGGGGACGTGTTCCGTGTCGCGAGACGGACTGAGCGCGCCGTCTCTGCGAAACGTTTCCTCCTCTCCTCTCGACCTCCTCGTCTCCGATTGCTGCTGGTCCGAGGCAAGGTCCGGTCACCGAGCTGCATCGCACAAGCTGCGACTCGCTTGACGCGCCCCTTTGCGCTTTGGAAAGGCTCCAGTCTTGCATTCTCTCGGGAACCAAGGCTGCCCGACGCTTGGCATGCGCGCCGCGCCGATCCCGCCTCCTCGCTGCCAGATGCTCTCTCTTTCTTGTTCGTTTGTTCTCTCACGCTCGAGTACTCCCGTCGCTCACTGAGGTCTGCATCGCCTCGCATCACCACCCGCCGAGGTCACCGGTCAACAAACCGCTCTCTCCCCACTCAGCCTGCCCTCTCGCCGCCGCCGCGCCGCGCCGATGTCGTTCGACGCGCAGGGCTCAGGCTCGGCACGCTCCGAGTCGTCGCAGGGCGTGCGCCCGGAATCGTCTCTGCGGACGGACAGCAGGGCCAGTCACCTTGACGAAGCATCGTTCGGTGCGTCTTCGCGCTGCCTGTCGCGAGGCTTCGAGACGAGCGCGCCAAGTTGACCTTCCTTACCCCACCTCGGGTGACCTCGATCGCTTCGCGGCGCACAGGAGTCCTCAACGGCACAGTCGGCGGTGCGTACACTCCTCTTGAGCTGGTCGAGCTTTTCGTACATGGCGCGCGAGAGGCGTCGGGGCGCGGTCGAGCCTCTACCGACGCACGTGCTTCCTGACCACTCGAGGGCTGGCCTGACCTTGCCCCATGCGCCGCAGGCCTCTATAGTCCTTTCCCCGAGGCTTTTGCGCCGCGTCGCACGTCTGCGACCCTCGGCACGCGTCGCTCGAGCTCGTGCCTGCTCGATCCGCCCTCGCTTCCCTACTCGAGCTCTTCTTTCCCCATCCCCGACTCCCCTTCGTCCTCTTCCTCCGCCTTTGAGCTAAACCCGAGCAGCACAGCTCAGTCGATCCCGCGTCTCGAAGGGCAGTCGGGAAGCACGACACCCGGCGCGTCGTGGACGTCGTGGGAGAAGGAGCCCGACGATTTCCTGCACGAGGTCGACCCCGAGCTCGAGCGCGTCATGGACAAGCAAATGCGCGCGAGGTTCAGTTGGTTCGCGCTGCTCAACACGGCGTCGCTGTGCATCGTCGTGATCCTCATCATTGGCCTCTTTGCCGCGTGGCCCATCTGGCGGTGTGTTTCCTCATGCTGTTCTCGCTGCCTGTCTTCCTCTGAGCGACCCTCTTCGATCGCAGCTTTGCGATCGACGGCGACTGGAACCGCGCAGAGATGCAGACCATCACCAATTCGACGGGGCAGGTGCCCAAGATCCCGGCTTTGCCGACCCTCATCGACGACGCGACGCCGAGGGAGGCGTACAAGCGCACGGGGCTCGACGGCGACGAGTACAAGCTCGTCTTTTCGGACGAGTTCAACCACGATGGCCGCACTTTCTGGCCCGGCGACGACCCGTGCGTCTCTTTGACGCTCACTCGTGGCAGCTCGTGCGCTGACTTGTGCTGCTCGCGACAGCTACTGGGAGGCGGTCGACCTCTGGTACTGGGGCACGAGGGATCTCGAGTGGTGTACGTCTCGCACAGTATCGGCTCGCACCGCTGGGCTTTCGCCCGCCCGGCTGACCTCGTCGTCCGTCGCCCTCGTTCCCTGTCCTCTCGCTGCGCATCTGCCGCTTTCCCGCGCCTTCCCTTAACTCGATCTTGCAGACGACCCGGACGCTATAACGACCCGGGACGGCAATCTTGTCATCACGCTCGATCAGACGCCGACCAACAACCTCAACTTCCGGTCGGGGATGCTGCAGTCGTGGAACAAGTTCTGGGAAGGAGAAAAAGGACCTGTACAAGAGATGAGGAGCAGCGAGACTGACTCTCCTCTTCGTGCGACCGCAGCTTCACAGGCGGCTACCTCGAGGTGCGACTGTCGTTGCCGGGCGAGCCCGACACGCAAGGGTTCTGGCCCGGCGTCTGGACGCTTGGCAACCTTGGCAGGGCCGGTGTGTTCTCCTCCCTCGCCGTATGTCTCCTTACACGCTCGCACTTATCCGCGATCCGCGATCCGCAGGCTACGGCGGGACCAACGACGGCGTGTGGCCATACACCTACGACTCGTGCGACGTCGGGACGCTCCCCAACCAGACGTGCGTTGACCCCGGTCTCTCTCTCCCCCTCTCCTATCAGTCCAGTCTCTTGACCGCACATACATATACGGAGCAGCTGGCCCAACGGCACCGATCCTGTCGCGGCCAAAGAGTCGGGCTCGCGCGACTATGGCGGCGAGCTGTCCTGGCTCTCTGGGCAGCGCTTCTCTGCGTGCACGTGCGAGGTAGACCGTGACGAGCACCCGGGTCCTGACGTGGCCGTCGGTCGCGGCGCTCCCGAGAGTGCGTCTTTCCTCGCTCGAGACGGTCTGACCGCCTTCGCTGACCCGCGCCTCCTTGCAGTCGACGCTCTCGAGGGGTCTATCTGGCGCAGTGAGTGCTTCTCGGCGCGCTGAGAAGGCTTTAGGTCTGACTCTTCCTGTCGTGCAGCTGGCGACCGTGGCTCGGCGTCGCAATCGACGCAGGTTGCGCCCTTCACGGCGGGGTACGGCTGGCTCAACACCACGCCCCACGTCGAGCTCAACCCCGACTGGACGATCAGGCAAAACCAGTGGCGAGGCAGCATCAGTTGCGTCCTCGACAACCTTTGGCAGCGAGCGGGCGAAGGAGGGGCGCAGTCCAGTGGGCTTCGCAGGCTGACCCGCACTCCCTCCTCATGCAGACCAGGAGAGTCTCTCGCACGAGGTCATGACGGATAGCACTTCGTTCTCCGGACGCGGGTACACGTCCTATGGCTTTGAGGTGCGTTCCTAGCTTGGGAAGGTCCCTCCCCGGACCGCTTCGCGGCACAAGTGTCCGCCGTGGCGCTGACGCTGAGCTCTCGCAGTACGACCCGGGTCCTGACGGTGAGATTCGCTGGGCCATCAATGGCTCGAGCACCTGGACGATGCGCGCTTCAGCCATCGGTCCTGACGACGCGGCTCAGATCGGTCAGCGCCTCGTTTCTGAAGAGCCCATGGTGCGCCTCTCTCGCTCGACCTCCTTTCAGAGAGCTTTGCTGACAGAGTTGGGATTACAGAGCATTGTCCTCAACCTTGCCATCAGGTGCGAGCGCGACCCTCCTCGCGACAGCCTTGCTTGCCGGCGCTGACGACGCCAATCCTCCTCATTGACGCTCCACAGTTACGCCTTCCAAGAGCCTCAGTGGTGCGTCTACACGTCCTCAAAACGGTTCGACCGGCGAGCTGACTCTCGCTGGACCTCTCGTCTCCGCTTTCGCCCTTTCTTCCGAACTGGTCCTGCTCATGCGCAGGGGCAAGCTGCAGTTCCCGGGCAGTCTCCTCATCGACTACGTCCGGTGAGCCCCGCTCTCCCATTGATGCCCGCCAGCTCCGTCATCTGGCCTGCAACGATCGCAGACGCGGCCGACCTGGCCTTGACCCGCTGACGAGCTCGTGTCCCCTCGTGCAGCGTCTACCAGAAGGGCGACGCCAAGATTGGCTGCGACCCCAAATCTCACCGTGCGCTCACATACTTCGCTCTTTGCAAACCGAGCGCGAGGAGCGCGGCGAGTTGCGACCTGTCAGCGCGTTCGTCTGACGCCCGTGCCCCCTGCAGCGACCGCCAAATACATCGAGGACCACATGGACATGTACACCAAGTCAGTTTCCATCTCTCCTAGCATCGTCTGGAGCTGTGAAGCTGACCTCTTTCCACGTCGCGCACACGTCGCAGCCCCAACATCTCGACCTTTGCCGAGTCGCGTTACCGCAAGCCGCGCAACCGCCTCTCGGCGCAAGGATGTAGCTAGCTCGTCTCTCCCATGTGCACCTTCCCCCACAGACACTGTGTCCTGTTCCTTCCTCATCGTTGTGCTTGACTGTTGTCGAATGCATCGGGCCCGTAAAGGGCCCCTTCTCGTCTTGTCGGGACCCTCTTGGCGTGGGTCGCAACGTCGCGATGCGTAAAGAGAGAGGAAGGAACGTAATGTAACAACAAGAAAGAGGACAGAGGACAACTGCACGACGGAGCAAGAGTCAGCTCGAACTGCTGACGCAGATGGAGAGGCACGCACCAATCGAGCCACGGTCCTTCACAGACATCCACCTCGCTCCACGCTCATAATCTGCGCTCGGTGAAGAGCTCATCGCCGCCCCGCATGCCGCCCTTCCTGCTGCTCCTTCTCGAGCTCCCTCTTCGTCCGCTCGATGAACTTGCGCAGCTCGTCGTTCTGCACCTTGACGGGTTCGTCTGATCGCGGGCGGTGCGTCTCTGCGGTCGACGACGCTTTGAGGTGGGCTGGAGGGTTCTTGGCGTCGTGCTCCTCTGTTCGCGGGGAGGGTAGGCCTGAGGTCAGCAGAGGGCGGTGCAGCAGACACGGAGGGGACAGACGCGCCGACTGCTTGCAAGAGCGTGTCGTAGGCTCCCTTCTGGAGCTCACTAACGGTGCCGTGGATGGCCTCGACACCCTTGGTGAAGGTGCGGCTCTCGAGAAGCTGGAAAGGCTTGGACCGCGATGAGCGAGGGCGAGAGGTGAGAGAGGAACAGGGGGAGTGGGGCGCACCTTTTTGGTCAGGAATGCCACGAGCTGAGCCTTCACGAGCGGTCCGAGCATACCTGGCGAGGTGTGGCGCAGGCAGGAAGTGAGCGACCGGAGCTTGAGTGGCGCCCGGTGCGGAGTCCAGCAAGTGACGGCAGCTGTGGCTTTAGATCGGACGAGAGCGCCTGTGATGCACTCCTGACCTACTCGTAGGATTTATCCCTCCGTACCAAGCACGCCTCAGAGGCGTGGCACGTCGCCTCGATCGCGTGGACCAGCGCCGCCAGCGCGTTCCTCTCACTCTCGTCTTCCCCTCTCTGCCGAGTCAGGGTACGCGCCGGTCGCGTCGACGCCTCGAAGCAACCCATCAGAGCTGGTGCGCGCACCGCCCATGGGCTCCACGTCCCACCCGGCCGCCCTCTGCTCACGCTCGTCCGTCTCCGTTCGCAGCGCTCGACTCTCGGCCTCCTTACGACAGCTGAACGCGCTAGCGTGTCCAGTTGCAGGTGCATTCAGCTCGTTGCCACGCTCTACGCGCGTTCAGAGCTGACCAGGCGCACATCGGCAGCTCCTCGAGCCCCCACCTTGCACCGCCTCATGACCAGTCCTTCCCTCCAGCTCCCGACACCAACCACCTTGCTTGCCCAGCGCACCGCAACATGACCCGCGCGCGCCTCACCGCGCCGTCACGCCTCAACCTCGTCCCGCTCGAGCCAGGCGTCAAGCCTAGGTTCCCGACGTTCGTCCTCCCTGCGCCGCCCCAGCCCTCGTTCTCGCCCATTCGGTTGCGCCGCCTCAGTGGTGGAAGCGGGGTGGTGGTTGGGGAACTGCCGAGGCTGTGAGCCTGTCCTCGGGAATTCGTGCAACGCCTGACTGTGGCTCGTCCTGGCTGCGACGGTCGGACGCCGGAGCTCGATGGATCTCAGCCTCGGCGCTGAGGCCTCTGAGGGCTGTCACGAGGTTCGCGGACGGTGTGTCACAGACCTTGTCCCGACACGCTTCTCGCGGCGCAACGCGTCATTGGATCCGCATGACCTCGCCCTTGCTTTCATCGACTGGCCGACCTTTCTCGACTCCCGGCACGCCAAGCTACCAGCATCTCACATCCCGCTGCTTCACGCTACTGCTCGCTCAGACGACGGCTCCCCTTCGCGGCCAGTGAGGCTGGGGGTGCCGGGGTTGCCGGCGGTGCCGGGGACGGCGCTCGCACCGCTTCGGGCTCGCCGCAGGCGTCGACTCCACGGACCCGCTTGTCCGCGGACACGGAGGCACCTGCAAGGTCCTGGCGCTTCTTCTCCTCCTGGCCATCACTGTACACGATGCAGACGTACACGGGTTGCGCTGAGGGAGCCTGTGTCACGCCCCCCTCGCAGACCATCGACCTCGAGGGCCTCGCCGTCCGACTCGCCGTCTTCTTCAACGACGACAAACGCATCGTCGTCGCGTGGGACGCTCACGATGGCGTCGACGTCGAGCTGTTCGCCGTGTACTTCAGCTATGGCTGGTGCGGGCCGAAGACGTGCACACTTTCCCAATGGGTCGAGACGCGGAGCGACCCTTTCGGTTCGTCGGGGTCGCTCGCCAGCCTGCCGTTCCGCGATGCCGGGCCGAAGTCCTGGTACAGGGTCGCAGTCGAAGTCGAAGCGCTCGGTGGAGAGGCGCCCCGGATCAAGGCACTCGAGCGACAAACCAGGGAGACTGCGGCGCTGTGTGCGTGTGCGTG